>CABFVX010011276.1:0-11219 GCA_902151425.1 Timema shepardi | reverse complement strand
TTTAGAAACTCACTATAAAACATTGTGTATTTTCTTTTATTATATTATTATGCCCGTGCGAAGCCGGGATGGGCTGCTAGTAATATTATAAAGAGGAAAGATTTGATTTTTTGTTTTTTTGTTGTTGTTTTTTGTAATGGATAAACTCAAAAACTACTGGACCAATATTAAAAATTCTTTCACCAATATAAATCTACATTATCAGCGAGAAACATAGGCTATATTTTATTTTGAACATTTAATTTATTCTTCATAAAAATGTCGATAGTTTTCCACAAGGTATAAAAAATTGCCTAAAAATATGCTTTCTCCGCGTGCGCTGCAATAACAATTGGTATTACATTATAAAAAATACTATACATATTGAACGTTCTCACTAATTTGAACAAAAAAAGTCCACGAGACAATATATGTAATTATTATAGTTATGTTACAATAAACGTTTTTTGTTGAAATTAGTCAACTAAAACACGGATGCGAACAAAAAGTGATTAAATCTGCATCATGATAGGAATCCTTATCCAAATCCATTATTTAATCAAAACCTTGATCTCCCCGTCATCGGCAGTCCAGTCTACTGCAAGAGTGTTGTATTAGACCATGCAACCATTTAAGCGGGGGTGATGGGTAGCTAGTATTTAATAATTTGTTGGAGCACTTCCAGTGACGAATCATACGAATAAACAAACACAAAATAAGCCTAGATATATGAAAGAAAAACAAGTTTGGTTTAAATATTCCATAATAGAATATACATAATATACATTTGATCACTGAGCAACTAAATATTTATTTTAAATCTATTATCACAATTTATTACTACCAGGCTATACGCATTTAAACCACAATAATGGTTTGGAAATTATGGTACTAAAGTTTATATGAAGTGTAAAAGCATTTGTGTGAAACCGTTTAGTAAAAATATTCAGTACACACAGCCGAGGTTTGAACCATGACCTGTTTATTATCAAAAACATATTATACAAGCCTGACATTGAGTCCGCGAGTTATTGTTCTTTTTTGAGCCCTGCTAGTTCCGGTATTAAGAACTTCAGGATCACAAATGTAAAAACGATTATCTGTTATAAAATATGTCGATATGGTTTTATTGATATCTATCAAAATGTGAACAAACATCTCAGATATTTTAAATTAACTTCACCAGTTAAAACTTATGTATTTATTAAATAAGTCAACATATGTTAATTTTCGTCATTTGCGACACTGCCTCTTAGGAACCATGGCTAGATGCCCGACTATTCACCGTAAAGATGTGTTTTCAATTGGAATATAACTGTATTTATACTATAATTAATCCAAGCTGGATCGCTAATTGCTAATTTCCAGCCACAGTAACATTGTGTCCGTTAATTTGTTCCAAATTTAATGGTAGTAAAGACACACATAAACATATTTCCATATCCATAGGCACCGAAACTAATGAAGCATGAGTGCACTATCCCACCCCCCCTAATATCTTGCTGGGGTTTACAGAAGAGGGGGGGGGGGATCATAGGAAAAATTGTGCAACGTTTTAATCGTGATTTTCTTGATTTTAACATTGAAAAGATGGATTAGACTAGTCCTTAATTTTCATGGCTTAATATTTCTTAGTGTACACATGAGTCCAACGAATCCCTAATATATTACTTTGCAGCTATGAGAGAAAGAGAGATAAGTGTATCCTATTTATAAGCAAACCTTTAATTCATACAAGTTTCGATGTTTCTATAAATGGAATTATTAATCTACATTGAAACAACCAATTAAATAAGAGTAATAAAGATCGGGTTGAAATATTGATTACTGCACAATTATTATGTTCATGAAATTTGAATTTTATTGCTTAATAAATATCGCTTTTCTAACGCTGGGACCGAGAAATTCTTTCTATGTTGTTTTTACTTTTCTTAAATCCTTTTCTTCAACTTTATTGTATACATAGATACATAATCGCTTACATAATTGTATATATATATATCTATTTATATTATACAAACATACACAACATAATATACACACAAAACCTATCAAATAGTTGCTTGTTGGTAGTGGTAATAAATCTAGGTTCACGTTTTTTTTTACTAAACTTAACTCAGCCAGGATAAAACATCATTACCCCCCTCCCCCCCACTCTCTCTCTCTCTTCAAAAAATGTTCCAGCATCCCACCATGTGTATTATATTGATATATATTCTCTCTCACAGAAAAAAAAAGATTGTTATTCAAACAAAAGGGAAGAATACAAACTCTTTGTGTTACACTTACTATGATATTAGTTAAGCAATTTAATTACATCTCTCGTTATTAAAAGGTAATTTAATGAATGCATTTAGATAGCTACTAAACTTACTTCTGATTAACCTTATTTTTTTTAACGTCTGTGCTCTACTCGGAACTAAAACATTAAATCCCTCCCAATCCCTTTTGTAGTGGAACCTATTTCAACCCTCACAAGGTACAATAAACAAGAAGTAATTATGTCTCTCAAATTGTTTTAAAGCACGTCGCTATTGAAACAGGTCATTGTAAAAGTTACTCCAATCAGAATGGGAAGTTCAGACTTGTAAGTACGTTTCGTATTTAACTGTTTATATAGGATACCTAGTCCCTACAGGTTGTGCAAAATGCTGATGAACCTGGAAAACTTCAGAAGTCAGGGAAATAGCAAGCTGTGGCCGGTGTAGCCGGGAAAATATTTTAGAAAGGTTCTCGACCTTTTGTAAGGTCATCCAATCCCAAAAATAAATGATAATTTTCGGTCACATTTTTCTCGCGATTATAAAATGTCATAAAATCGTAAATACATTATATATAAATAATATGGCTATTTAAAAAAATATTAAATATATATAAGAAAATAAAAGTAAATATTTTTGCAAATGGATTGAGAAAAATGAGAGCATTGATCGTTAAAAATCAAACTTAAACAAAAATATAGTATTTTTTGTCATGTCAAATATTCCCCAAATATACATTTTTAATAAAATCATTTGAGCTATTCTCAAAATACTTGCTTATTTTCAAAAACCACTCATCAGTAATCTACCCTTTACAGATTTTTAAAATCCAAAATACAAATATGTACAGTGTTAATCGTATTCGACAGGTAAAACACTCCTTCTATATTATTTTCAAACAGAATCGTTAGAGCAATTCTCAAAATATTTTAAATTCAAAAAAAGAAATCACTTATCAGTAAACTACCCCTAAAATGAGAGTTAATGTCAAAATAAAAATAAAATTAAAATTTCAATATATTGGCCCATAATATAGCCTAAATATTAAGTTTGAACAAAATCCACTAAAATGTTTCAGACATGTGGCCAAGGACAGACAGACAGACAGAATTATAAAATCTACTTTTTTTTGTTCATATACACATAAAACGTAAAGATTCGTCATAATTTAGAGGTCAAAATTTTTCACGATTATAATGTTTTATATTTATTGGAGAAAGTAAAAATATATCTCAATTGCGAGAGCAGTGTTTCTCAAACTCTCTCCAGTCGCTTACTCCTTTTGGGGCGATTACATAACCAAAGTGCCCCTTTTATCTCTTCGTAATTAAAAAAAGGTGAACAAATACTTGCTATTTTAAACGTTATTATAAACAATTTTTTAATAAAATTATATTGTGTATACATAAATGGCCGTTCCAAATTTTATATAAGATTTTTTGTGATATGCTAAACAAAGCCACGACAGAGAGAAATTTTATATAAGTCCCTAAAATCTCATCTAAATATGCTCTAATTTGTTTAGCAGACTCGCTTTTTTTTAAATAATTTTTATTGATTAATAGGACTCAGTGATTTATTGAGTATCCTCTGAAATACTCCCCATGGCCCCTAGGAATATGTATGCGACCGTTTGATAATCACTGTGCTAGAGGGACATATACAAACCCCAAGAGCAGCCATGTAACATATAATAACCAAGCACCGCTGCGTATTGACCAAGCTGTTCATTCTGTGGAGATCTAGGAGGTTTTAAGGTACTGTATTGATTAGAAGGAAGGTGGGAAAACAAATATCTAGGAGAGGAGGAACACTCTTTGGTCAACAAGCATGAAACAAATATTTTGGATAGAAGACAGTTCTAACTGTTCATTGGTTTTCTTCAGTAACATCTTCTACATAAAAAACTATAATAAAACTAATTACTTGTTTTTAGAACCAGGTCTTACTACCCGTTTGGGTTTTACGCTTATGTACTAATTACTCTAGTGGTTTTAGGAATTAGGAAGTTTATATTTAGAGGAAGTGAACCCGCATTTGCATGGAGGGCGAGTGGAAAACCATTTTAGAAAAAACTTGTACATCCGACCAAGATTCGAACCTCAATCTTCTGGTCACCGGCAGTGTAGTATACCACGTTAGATCATGCAGCCAACGAAGTGGTTCCTTTCTAGTTAAATCAGGCTTTAGTAGGACCTATTATTTAGGTTATTTCCTAGGTTTTTGATCTGCCATTTTTGCATTATAAAACATAAATATAAATTCAACATCTCTTATGTTCTTACACTCAAATAAATGCAATTCTGGTGGTGAGGGAGGGGGTGGGGAAGGAACCCACAAAACTCTAACCAATTTAAAGTAAGTGCATACGACATCGTTATTTATTCCCGAAAGAAATCGTTTCGGATGACCGTCAAGAATAAAACCCAAATATCGATAGGTACCCTAAACAATAAAGTAAAACCAAGAGCAACAGTTCAACCTCAAGGTCACGTGCTCCGCCAGCCAATCCCTTCACACAGTTTGCGACCTCCCGAGCATACGAATATGTATGTAAGGTCGTAACGCAGGAGGTACGATAAGAGTTTTTAACCCTGAAGAACGAGATCCGTACTGTAGTATTCTGAACGGAGCGAAGGGAGGTGAAGGGGGGAGAGAAAGATGGAAGTCCGTGTTGAGCTGAATACAGGAATTGAGTCCCGACAACAACACAAGGATCCCTTGGGACGAACATGGACGTGCGGGGAATACCAGTCCGACTGATCGACTATTATAGTCTCTCTTCCAATAACATCGACCTAACCGGAAAGGTATCACCACTCACTATGACCCCGTGGAGAGGCTGAAGATCATTTGTACCTTGGGGTACACATAATCTCCCAAAGTTAATACTGGTGTAGCTACTTAAAATTCGCATTTTTTTCCTCGTTCTATTAATTTAAAAGCCATAGGTCACATCAAATCACACCAATCATTAATCTACACGCAGGGCTGGTAGCAATTCACTGAAGAATCGTTTTAACACTTTTTGATAATTTGTATAGAGTTTAGCTTCTAGGGTAGATTTTTTTATCATTGAAATGAATAATGTTTTTCAAATTTGAGTCATTAACTTGAAAAAGGGGGTTGAATAATTATTTCAATGGCAGTTTCTTATGTATTCCATCTTAAGAGAAAGAAGGTGGAATAGCAAGTAATCTAGCAGCTGTATGATGTCTAGGAATATGTAAAAATGTTGGGAAACACCAACAAAGTGGACTATTTAAGGGTCAATTTTCATAGCAATAGATTTTTGCAGAAAACATGACTGGACATAGAGATAAGTTAAAGTAGATCTAACATTTATAATGTCAGATAAGGCCTTTATTATAAAAGTTTAACTGTAGTTTTAGTAACTTTAGTAACTGTCAAATATATCGACACTAAAATGGCAATCTATCGTGACGTACATAAATATCTCCATTTTTTAACATTAGAGCGAGAAAGTCCGTGCGTAGTTCCGTACCATTTTTGTATTATACCTCCTGGCAGGAAGATTCCAAAAATGTGTTTTTGTGAATAAACCAAATAGCCTAAATTGTAGGAGATTTTTAAAAAATTCGCTTACTAAAAAAAACTAATTCAAAATCAAAACGATAATTGTATGAAAATTTAAAACTATTTTTTTAAATTATTTAAGAATGTATGGATTTGGTTTCAATCTTATGTCTCTAAAACGTCCTTAATGAAACGTAAATACATTAATATGGGGATTCCTATTTCTTGACTTGATGTGACGTCATAAATATGCAACGTCCTTAACCGTTATAAAATGCATGACCAACTTAGTGATAAATAGTTATATTGATTAACTTTCCTTAAACGCTTATGTGGCATATTTGATCAGATTAACAATGTTTATATGATGATCCAAACTATAATCTTATAGTAGACCATAAATACATACTCCCTAAAGTCGCACTAAGCCCATAAATAGCTTTATAGTAAAATTTTATTGTAGAGTCTACGTCATAAACACATTCTGCTATATCTGGAAATGCGTTTATCTTCTCAATAAATCAAAACGAGATTATTAGTAAGATAGTTTAAACCCGTTTTGATATACGGTATGGTGCCGAAGATTGTACTAAAGGTAATAAATTATATCTTTAAAGAAGTTATTTGTATTTTTTAATATATAAAGTTAAGTTTGTAAGTTATGTTGGTCCGGTGATTTAATGTATTATTGATAAAATTGAATTTTTCTATACAAATTAAACAAGTGCACGTGCTGTATAATTTTATATATTTGATCAAATACACAGAGAATTGCTAACATCGTCCATTAGTAGTTTATTTTTAGAAACACAATTTTAATACCAGCTCACAATATTAATTATACAGTCTACATTCTTTAGTCAAGTCAAAACTCACATTGTATGCACTTAACATTTTTTCTGAAAAACATACATATGTGGTGAAACCATAAATATCTAATTTAATTTCTCAAAGAGTTGGTAAATTTTCTAAAATTGGTTTTGATGTACATTTGTTTTGAAAAATTATATTGTTAAAATTAACAAATATTTATTTTTAAGTGAAGACGGCTATAGCTCTGAAATTTAATTTTCATTAATAAATCATTTGAAAAACTACTTTTTTCAAGGTAAAAATATATATTTATAAAAGTCAAATATATATATACAAATGGTTTTAAAACAAAATCCTTAATTTAGAAATGCTTATATCATATATAGGAAATAAAACATAATTTTAAATTTTATTTTAATTTGTGTTGAAGGTTTATTGTAAAGAGCACACATCAATATTAATGACATTAGTGTAAATACATTATCCAAATTTTAAATGATTCAAATCAAATAATAATATAAATAAGTTATTTAATTATTCCCTAGCTTTAGTTGCTAGAAAACACAAACTTGATAATTTACATCGTTACAATTATTATGCAAAACAAAAATGAAATGAATAAAAATAATATGAAATTATTACATTTGCTAGATTTATGCTATAAATTTTACACATCATAAGCCAGACTTTATTATTTTTTCCAAAGAACATTTTTCATCTTTGTTTTAAATATTAAGACTTGACACGATATAGAACAAACAGTGAGCTGTAAAAAAAATTAAAAAAANAAAAAAAAAAAAAAGATTTAGAGGAACGGAAAAAGACTAAAATAGTATCCAGATTTGTAAGGTAATGTTAGAAGGAAACGTGGAAAGAAAAAAAAAGTATAGAAACCTGAGATGTGAAGTACCGTGAAGAAGAGGACGAAAGCAAAGGAGAAGCAGGTGTGATAATGAGAAATGTGTTCCAGAACATTATAATCCTCTTTGGTAATTAGCGTTCTACACACAGGAGTTTGGAAACAAAGATAAGGTGTGCTCTCAGTAGAAATGCTAACAATCTTTTAAAAACAGTTATGCGTATAACCAAAAATGGTAGTAAGACACGGTGCTAAAATAAAATCTAACTTTAAAATTTAGGGAACACCGTTTTAAGATTGGGTTGTTTATTAATGAATATTATGCATATAATAACTAGGGAACCATTACATTATTTGGGTTAGGTTCGAACACAAATCTACTTAGTATTAGGGTATGTCCAGAGGCATACCCAGAAAATGGAGGAAAAGGGAGCAAGTGGGGTATCCCCCCATCCATCACCCATTGCTACAAATAATTTTAATAAAAACTAAACACGCTAACCGATGAGCATGCGAACTTAATGTCAAGTTCAGTTAGCCTACCACTCCCCCTCTCCACGAATCCTGGTATATATACTCTAAATTTTATCTTCTTTATTAATATTTCATAAATATATTATTATTAGCACCGCGTCTTACTACCCGTTCGGGTTATACGCACTTACGCTAATGTGTAATGGTAGGGTGATTGGGAGATGAAATGGAGGACCTACAGTTTAACGTGGAATCCGAACCACGGCGGAGGCCTGGCATTCCCCACATTCACAAGATGTCTTGTCAGAGGTGAAGGAAGGGTTTAGTTATCAGATAAATCTGTGCCGGGACCGAGGATTGAACCCCGGCCGCCAGCACAGAAGTCTGACACCTTACCCCTAGTCCGCCAGGTCACCCTCATAAATATATTTAAATGTATTTAACTTGGACGCTGAAACAAAATAAAAAGCTTTATAGCTATAATTTAAAGCACTGAAGATACCCATAAAATTAATTACTGTATTATACAGAAAATATTACATAAATAATAGCCTCACAAGTATGGCATTAATTATGAAACTGGTGAAATGTAATTATTGCTCCTTTCGTTTTTAGTAAAAATATATTTTATTTTGAAAACAAAACGTAGTCCTAATATCCTCGATTTTGTCGTGGTAGTAGTCTCATAAATTTAAAACTTAAATATGTTATTTTGGTGTTCATGAAACCAAAATAAGTTTGTGTTTGGTTGTTGAGGTTTTGTGTGATGTTGTTTCTTGCACTGCGTTCTACCTTCAGGGATATCTACATATTTACGCTATTTAGGTGGGGAAGTTAGAATATCCATCTTCACCTTTTCCCATCGGGCAAACCAAACTAGATGATAATGAAACAATTATATATATATTAACTTCATGTAATTGTAAAGTGAAACATTACACATGGCTACTTCATTAATAATGTTGACTTAAAATGAATTATATTGCTTATCTTCTATTTATGAAGTATTGATTGAGCTCTAACAAAATTAGATAAAAAGGGGGGTTGTTCACACACACACACGAAGAAAGATATAACTCTTGGAAAGGCCATTGAATGAGGGTATTTTTTTACTACTTTTGAAATTTTTTCCCAAGAATCCTACCGCATTGTCAGAATGACAAATTACCACTATTTCTGAAATGGCAACTCACAAGATAAATCATTATTTAAGGGAGAGAGATATTTACTGTCTATATATTACACACGAGTGGGAAAAATAAATCTATTGTTAACGGGGAGAATTAGTAACATAAAAACTAATCCCTAATTAAATCTTAATATCTCACAAATATGATTTATCGGAACTATAAAATAATAAAAATATTTTCAAATTTGTTCTGATATATTAATAAAAAGAGTCCATTAAACTTTTTTCACATCAAATATTAAAATTATTTTTAAAAATCTTTAAAATGTTTAATTGATCTTGAGATATATATATATATATTATAAATTCAACCTTTTTAATAAATTAACTGCGCTTTTACCCGCATCAGTGGTCACGTGGTCTGACGCCTCACTCTCGTGTTTGACCGTATTTCTGGTGGAGATCAAGGTTTGAATCCCGTTCGAATGGCTACTGAACGTGTTTTTTTGTTTTTTTTCATAAATGATCTCCCACTTTCTATTAGGACTAATTCTGGTATGATTTTTCTAAATTAAACCTTTCTCATCCCCAATACATTAGTGTAACCAAATGCGGGTAGCCCTCACGTGTAGTTTTATCTGATGCAAAATAAAATAGGTCTAATCCAATCCAGTATCGATAAAAAAAAAAAAGTTCTTCAGACGGTTCCCAGTAACCAATATGTTAGTGAACCTTCATCGAGTGGCCGGTTTCAGTCTAAGAAATGCCTTCAGTCCGATTTTGACATAAAGGGCCTTTTATGGGAGCTATACCGTTTTTTAAATCACTACGCTTATTACCCGTCAGATTATATACATTCGTACTAATTACGCTAATGAGCTAGGGATTAATAAGTTTGAATTTGGAGGAAATTTAACCCTATGTGGGTGGACGAAGAGCGGAAAACCACTTAATAAAAACCGCCCTCAATACATCCAACCGGGATTCGAACCTCAATCTCCCTGTCATCGGCATTCTTGTCTACTGCGAGAGTGATGACCTAGACCATGCGGTCGCTGAAGAGGGTAGATATAAAGGTTACTAGATCTACTTTATATCATTCATACGTCAAGTCATGTTATATGCAACTGTCTCTTTTGATAGATATCTGTCAAATACCACTAAAAAAATACAGCAAAATGTTATCATAGTTAACCTCAAAATGGTGTTTTTGTATTTTCTAAACTGTACCATCCACGTAGACCTCCATCCCCTTCCCCTCTCACCATCAGTAGATGAAGGCGAGGCCCATCTTCAAAAAGAAAAAAAAAGACTAATCACCTCTCGCACCTAACTAGCTCCAATCCACCTTTTCAGTCGACCTTGCGCTATCAGATAACATACTTTGATAAATTGTGTACCACGAGCTGAAAGGTCAATGTATCGCCGTCTAGCCTAGTAACAGGGGCTACATCATTGATTGATAGCATCGTGCGGCCTCTCTATGGAGTCGGTTGCCATGACAACCGGGAGGTTGAGAGGGACACGCCCATTCCTAGAGGCTTCCAGGGGGCGGTAAGGGGTCTCCCATACACCACGCCTACTTTCCAAAGATTTTTTTATTGTTATTTTATTTTAGATTGGAAGGATATGGGTTATACATTGTTCATGAGAGAGGTTTGGATCGAATACCTCTTGGATCAAATTATTTGAAGAGAAAAAAAGAGATTGTCTTTAAAACTAACATATTTGTTTTAAATACCTTACAAATAACTTCTAAATTTATTATATTTGAACGAGTATTTTAACTTTATAAACTTGTAGCTTATATACTCTTCAGAAAATTATTGTTAATAAAATATAATTATTTAAAAAATGTTCTAGGACAAAGATTCGACCGCAAGCCTTTGACTTAAGACGTCGTTTTTATATGCCCCAGGTAATTTAGTTGTCAAAGATGTTGTACGTTAACCCTTGGCTGTGGTTTTTAATATATTTCCGGTTATATTTTTAAATATATATTTATAAACTGTTGATAAATAAATAAATAAAATATTAGTTACTATAAATATAGCTTTTAAGGTTGACTGAAAGCAAATATATATATATATATATATATTCATAAAAAACATATTTAATTTTAGTAAGGAACACTATATATACAGATTTGATAAAAATAGAATCAACA
>CABFVX010011275.1:0-11221 GCA_902151425.1 Timema shepardi | reverse complement strand
GATGCAAAAAAAAAAAACAATTTTGTGGTGGAATGGTTTCAAAACTTCCCGTTACGCTGTGCACAAAGTGACGCTCAACAAAGGAATAGGATTAAAACTTAGGTGTGTAGGAATTATAGAATCATAATTTCAGTCTCCTAAGAGGCGTGTTTCGCGTGTTTCAAAGTTGAAGGCCGCAACTGTTTTTTGTCCCCCACATAAATGATTACAAAATAAACTACCCTTTTTTTTCAAGTATATTTTGAAATATTAAATATAACATAAGCATAATAATAGTTAGCAAAGCCATCCTCTTTATAAGTAACAATTTTATTTGCAAAGAGTGCAACAGCATTAAGCCTGCCTAATGTTACATTAAAATGAATAAAAAAAAGGGTTGGGTGTCTTTCCTCGATGTACTGTCTACAAATCCAAGAGAATTTCAACAGATGGTTTGAATGTTTCAAAGATAGGGACAATATTTTATATATATTCAAGTCTCCATTTTCCTATAATACTGACAATGCACATGACTCAAGAATTATTTTTTGACAGGAATAGACTATGTTACATTCACTTATGCTCACTTTTAAAGTAGCATGTTCAAAGGAGATAATTCCAAATATTGACAAGCTAGCGACAGGAAAGCAGGCACACATTTCTGGTTAGAAAATATAGTATTTTCTTCACCGTGTCTAGTTGGTAAATTTTTTGATTATTTTAATATTCAAGTTAAAATATATTGTTACTTAAAAATGATTGTTTTCAGTGATACAATATGATAGAAATAAAAGTAACTGATGAAGCACATGTTTTAATTTACTATTTCCCAATAACTATAAATAATATCCCAATCTCCAATTTACTTCAGGAGTCAAGTTATCTGTAGATTTTAATGATCTATCTCAAGTTAAAGTTATCTTTCCTTTTTGAATCAGGCGTTTGTAAATTAATATAGTTCCTTTTCAATATTCCAGAGCGATCTGTGATGACTATTTTCAACCATTTGGAGAGAAAGATCGTATCTACAAATTCTCGTCACCTAAGGTACTGCGTCTTTTGGAAATCCTGCGACATTTTAAACCCGAGAAACAAATCACCACCGCTCTCACCCCCATCACGGAGGGCAGCAGCCAGGGAAATGTCCACTTAGAGGTCGAAGAAGGTTCTTCTAGGGATCCTGAGAACGTCTTTGGAAACATAGCCATTGTCGAAAATACTTCTGAAAATGAAACCATCGGTAAAGATGTAGCTAAAGATTCTAACAATGCATCTGAGGATAAAGCTATTATAAACGATGTAGATAAAGGTTCTGGAGATATATTTAAGTATAAAACTATTGTTACTGATGTAGATCAATGTTTGGACAGTTCGGATCCTAACTCGTTGAATAATAAGAAAGCCATTTTAGGAAACGAAATTGCCGAAGAAGCTAAAGGCTGTGTCGAAACTGGGGTTCATGAACTTGATGTAAATATTGAACAAAATATGTCAGCCACATTATTGGGTACAGAGATGAAAACATGTTTATGTAACGATTATTTAGAAGCTAATATGGTAGGAAAGCAAAGTTGTGTTAGTTCAATTGTTGAAGGAACTCTGTTGGATAAACCATGTACACAAATTAGAAAATTAGATTATTTTAATGGTGTTAAAACTAAGGACTTAAACGTAAGTCTCGTCCAAGGCTCGGATGTACAAACACACGCAGATTACGCGGATTTTAATAAAGCTACAACCCAAGTCGACATTAGGACAATAATTGATGACATTTATAAAGTGAATCGAAATGGTTTATCTAACGGAATTATTCGGGCGGTGAACAGTACAGAAAACGAAAACGTCAAGAAGTTTGTAAACAATGCTCGCAACGGAATAGTTTTATTTAGGGACAAAGACGAATCGTTTGGGTCCAAGATTCAAATTGAGGAAATCAATCCAAAATCTGAAACTCCTTGCAAAAGTGTTAGTAAATTGGAAGAGTTCGCAAACTTTCGTTGTAATAACTACCTTTTAGGGGATGACATTTTAAAGATAGTTACACCAAAGACCATCGTAGATACAAATTCAAATGGAGATATTGTTAATTTTAATGACATGTTGGATACGAGTGATGATATGGCTTTGGTCGGTTTACAAAACTGTCAAAATTTGACGCCCGGCGTCGGGAAGGAAAAAGTAAATAGGAAACACTTTTGTTGTAACTGTGATAAACAAGTTAGGTCTTCGGAAATAACGTTGGTACCTGTTGACGCTAAGGCAAATATTAGCTCACCAAACAAAACTCGAAATCATGCCAATAGCTCTTGTAGAAATAAAACAAATCTTCATCTCGATTGTGAAGAAAATGAGTCGGCATACAAGGCTTGTATCATCTGTTCTCGGACTGACAGTGAAATAATACTTTGTAATGGAATCTCTTCAAAATCGAATGACCGCAAAAAACCTGTTAATGGGGTATCTTCGGAATTAGGTGATATATGTACATTAAATTTGGATGAAAGTACAACTATATCAACTCTGTCCTGTGATCCGGACGTGGCATGTTCTGTAACTGAGAGTAAATATAATAAATCCAACAACTCAAGAGATGATTGTAACTGCAGTGATAGTAATTTCAACAATGATCACGACGATAACCCACATAACTCAACAAATTCAAACATTATTGTCACCAAAGGTGCCAAAATATTGGAAAACATGAACTCGGGGACATCTCGGGAGACAACAACAAAGCCGACAGAGAATCAAGGGGCTACTAACCTTAATCAACAATATCCCGTCAAATCGGATGCCACAAAGACGGCCGTCTCTCCCGTAGCCGAGGGCGAGAACAATAACATCGCCTCTTCCCCTTCGAGGGGTCGGCCTCACAGGTGGTCGAGGTTCAACCGCCGAGGGTTCACTCGTGAGGACGGAAAGATCGGGGGCAGAGGGGAACAGGCAAATCGCCCACCTAGAAACTACCAGGATGACGCCGACACACTTTGCTGCATCGTGTTCGCAAAGCACAGATTCACCGCCAAGATCCTCTACAACATGTTGAATGTGAGTAAAAACTTGTTATTGTTAAGTTGGTAACTAAACCTTGATTTTTATAGGAAGTCTATTTTCAACCACCAACATTGATTAAGAGTCACTAACATTTGTCATTCTAGAAATATGATTAATTTGATTCATTAAATTTTATAAGTTTATCTAAAAAGTTATCAAAAGATTCCAATAATATTTCTATATGGATTATCATATATTTTCTCTTTGCTTTATTAACTAAATGGACTTAAGACCATAATTATGCAATATTTTTAGTTCTGCCATTGTGGCAATATGAGTTTCCAATTGGCAAATAACGAGCTTCTTTTGAAAATCAAACTACAAGTCAGCGGTCAATAAGGCTCAAAAGTTGAGATTTAGTCTAAATATTATTTGGCCGGGTGCTTTTATAGGAGTTTTTACACTGTGGTTTTCTCAATCATCCTCTTTAATCTTTAAACAATATAATTTTAAAACCACCCAAATGGGCAATACAGGGAAATGTCCTAATAGCAGACACCTTTAGGGCTAAAAAAAACTGTCTGTTATTTAGAAAAATAACTAGATTTTTTTTTTAGATCAAATTGTTTGGACATCCAACACCTTAGCTCAGTCGGTAGTATGTGTGTCTACTGAGCAAAGGTTCAGGGTTTGATGCCCAGTATGGCCGAAAAATTTATCATTGGTGAAATGCGGGTTTACCCTTTCATAATTATAGATAAACGGTTGGGGACTGGATGTTGTGCCTGTCCTAGTCGTAAGTTAGATTATTTATAAGGCACATGAACCTACGACGGGCCTAGCCAGCCTGTAGTGAAAAATATATGGCTTGAATAAAAAACCGACCCAGGCTACAGGCTGGAAACAGGAATGGACGTGAAGAGAATCTGTGTGAACACAGTTTAATTTGTACGAACCTCTTTACTGTGAATATTAACAACAATCCAACTACTGCAGTGCACAGTATTGTGTGCAGGGTAGTTATAACTATTTATTTATGAGTCCTGAAATCAACTCTTTCAATTAAAAGTGAAATCGAATCAGATAATGTGAGAGATTCCTGAAGCTGAATCAAAGTTTGAATATTACAAAAAAAAAAGTTTACTATTGGATGAAAATTATATACTTTGCATAACTACATACATTTAGGTAATAATATAATTTAAAAATTGCTCTAATTTTAAACATATATTTAGTCTTAAAATTATAAATAAGGTTACTATCACAAAAAGTTATTTAATTGTTTTAGAAAATTTATTATAGAAATAGCAGCAGAAAATGGGGGAAGAAAAAAAACAACATAAATGTATATTCTAACTCAGAATTACTATTTTTTAGTAAAGCTTCGTAATTTTCGAATCTGACATTTTACTTTCGAATCGGAGTCAAAGTATTCAAAGATTGGAAAACCTCTAGTAACAACCCCAGCTTATGGCTACGTAGCGTGGGAGCGATGACCTTGAAGTACCGTAGTCATTACTACGTTAGCTATTTTAGAGACTTTCACTATTTTAGAGACTTTCACTAGAGGGGGGAGGTGGGACTGATCACACTTCGCATCAACTGCTGTTTACACTTTTTATCTGCTGTTTAGAGATATGCATATTCGAGGGTTAGATAATTCTAAAATCCTATATTCAATTTATTTTTTTATTACAAAATACAATACTAGTCATTGGCATTATTGAAAAGAGCTGAGCGGTCAAATTATCTTATAAACTGGTACAATCCATATGGAGTTAGAAGTCTCCACATGGCTTGTAAATTTATGAAGTGCACGCAATTCCGAGTCTACTCTTTAAATGCCGTTAGTAGCTCCGCTTGTGTGCTAAGCCCCTGAACAAAAAAACAAGCTTTTCGATCCCAAATGTTCGAGGAAGCAAGTCGAGTAATAAGAGAGGGTGGTGGTCTCTGTTGTTTTGACAGGACGTGCGCCACCATGACGAGGACCTGTCATACCTGTGTCCCCAATTCACAGTGGACAAGATCGCTGACCCCGCCGTTGACCTCCGGGAGGCAGAGTCTGAGCACCGCAAACAGGAGGAAGTCCTCAAGAGGTGTGACACTTATTGAGATGTTAATTATAAGTGATCCGCCTTGGTGGCAGCATGGTCTAAGGCGTCACCTTCACAATAGACTGTACTATAAATGATGGGAAGATCAGGATTGGTGGTCACATGGTCTAAGGTGTCACCTTCACAATAGACTACTATAAATGATTGAAAAATCAGGGTTCGAATCCCGGTTGTGTACTCAAGAGTGGATTTCCCTAAATTGTTTCTCACTCTCCCTCCTCACTATTGTGTGTACACTTTTCTTAAACTCAACCTTCCGCCTACGTAACACATTAGCGTGTTTAGTACTCATGTGCATAACCTCAACAGGTATTGGGACTCGATGGTAAAGGGGGGAAGAAAGGTCTCACCTTGTCTTGTTCTCACTTCCGAAGGTTCCGTATGCGAGAATGCAACCTCTTGGTGGCGACCTCTGTCCTTGAGGAAGGAATGGACCTGCCCAAGTGTAACCTGGTAGTTAGGTTCGACCTGCCCACCGGCTACCGCTCCTACGCGCAGTCCAAAGGCCGGGCGCGTGCGGCGGACTCCCATTATGTCCTTGTCATGGAGGAAGGGAACAGAGAAACGTTCCTGCGCCAGCTGGCCGAGTACCGGGAGATAGAGGAGATGCTGGTGAGGAAGTGCGCCAACCAGGAGCCGCCCGAACACGAGGAGAAGGACGCGGACATTTACACGGGGTCCGTTGAGCCGTACAGGCCGGCCAACAGCTCCACCTCTGCCTCTGTCAACCTCGCCACCGCCGTGGCTCTTGTCAACAGGTTGGTATGACTAAGCTTGGGCCGTTATTTAAACTTGTTGTTTCTGTATTTCTCGAGGCGGTACTTTATTGTATTCTTTATTTTGATAAAATAAATTAACAAGTAGTTGCTTAGCAATATGGCATCACTGTAAAGTAATGTAATGATGGTGATAAAGAAAAAATATCTGGGTTGGATCGTGATAGAAAAACACATAAACTTCTTTCATTCCTTCATTCTTACATCTTCTCAACACTTTCATTTTCATATTATGGAGACATTGAAACAAAGATAGAAGGGCAGAAAACTGTGGATCTTAAAGTTCACAACTAAAACCCGTCATTTCCGGCCCTCGGAGTGGAGACTGAGGCGAGTCGGGGTGACGGGCGTGGACGAGAGACAGACCCGTCGTCGGGGCCGCGGCCCTTCTCCTCGAAGAGGCGAATCGCGGTGTCCGGCGGTTGGGGTCCCGCCGTTACCGGTACGTATCTAGAGGAGAAAAATCTACTGATGACTTTAGGGAGAGACGAGAGTTCCGGACCGGAGGTTCCACCATTTGGAATATATCAGGAAGTCCCGCGGGCCCAAAGGCTCGACTCAATGGGATCTCTACCAGGCGGTATAGGGTCCTCCGTTCCCCCTGTCACTCAGGGTCAAGCGCGAGGCCGAAGATCGACGGGCCTGACCTAGGGCAGGGCTTGCCCCGCCTTAGTACCGCCGTCGACAGGCCGAGCACCGGTGCCCGCCAGTTCGATGTCGGGACTTAAACAGACTGCGCGAAGAGTCCGCGGCGTCATTGCGCCGTTCCCGTGGCTTTCCGCCGACTTGATCGGGGACGTGGCTAGAGTCGGACTTGCTTGGAGGTGGTGATCGGGTGATTTTACCAGCTCCCCGCCCTCGGGACCCGAGGTCCGGGTACTCGGAGGATGTGATAGCGATAGTTGATCTGGTGCCGGCGGAGCGGTGATCCCGCCGACCCGGAGAGAAAAAGGGAGAAGAAGAGGAAGGGCAGGCGGCGGAGTGGTGACCCGCCGTCGACGGCCCCCTCTCGGCGGGAGTGGTGACCCGCCGTATAAGAAGGGAACGAGGAAGGTAGGGCCACAACAAAACAACATAATTATACAATTTTTGGGAGTAAAACACAGACTGGACTCTGCCAACATGGCTCATTTTAAGATAGACAAATAAATAAGAATATAGCCAAATATCACTTTTATTTTTTAAGGGATATAATGTTATATACCACGAATGTCATATTGTGTTTGTATTTTTTTTGTTCTTATCACTTATTTATATAAATTCTATATAATATGTGACTAAGTAAATATGATAGGATTGTAGAAAACGATGCCACATGCCTTCTTCCTCATGAGATGTGGACTGAATGAGATGTGGACTGAATGAGAAGCTGAACAGTGTTTGTAAATATACGCTGGTGCTTTCTACTTTTATTTCTGTTTTATTTTCTACAATTCTTACATATTTTTTCAATTGCATAATATATTTTGCCTAGTGTGCTTTATTTCATTTAATATATCTTATATTTGTCGTCAACTCCTCCAAACATGATATCATGTGTATGTGCCTAGGTATTGTGCCAAGCTGCCCAGCGACACGTTCACACGCCTCACACCACTGTGGTCGGTGAGGTCGATGGTACATGAGGATCGCACACTCTACAGCTGCTCCCTGCAACTGCCCATCAACTCTCCGGTGAAGCAAGATATAACCGGAGGGGCGGTCCCTAGTCGGGTACTAGCTAGGCGCGTTGCCGCTCTGGAGGCTTGCCGAGTCCTGCATCGGGCCAAGGAGCTTGACGACAACCTCCTGCCCATAGGTACACCCTGCTTCCTCCACTATCTCATGTACTCCTCCTGTTTCTCGAGGTGACTTCTCTCACGTCCATTGTCCAGATTTCTGCTGTCACACCATAGACAATAATCTTTACCTCCCAACTCCACTTTTGATCTAAGGTATGCATCATCCATTACAATATGTGCTGCATTCTGGGAGTAAATAAAAAATGTATTAATCATTGGATATGTTATAGATAAATTTTCACGCGAGATCTTATTTTAACTTGACTGTTTGCTCTATGATTACCGCCAAACATGTGGACCGATTTTAACCAAATTTGACACGTAAATTGTAAATTTGTGCAAGAAATGATAACATCCTGAAATATTTGAGACACTATATTTAAAAGGTTTTTCTAAAGGATCAACTTGCGCTTCCAGGTAAGGAAAGTTTCCGCCTTCAGGGGGAGGAGGATTCCACCCTTGCCTTGGAAGAGCTGGAAGAAATGGTCCCTAGGGACTCCCTAGAACCTCGCCCAGGGACTACCAAGCGGCGCCAGTACTATTACAAGAGGATCGCGGAGGCCCTGACGGACTGTCGCCCTACGCCGGGCCGTCCTGCCTACCTCTACCACATTGGGATGGTCTTGACCTGCCCGCTCCCCGAGGAGCAGAACACCAGGGGCAGGCGAATATACCCGCCTGAGGACTTCCCACAAGGGTTCGGCATCCTCACCCTCAAACCCATTCCGCCCATCTGTCCATTCCCCATCTTCACTCGGTCCGGAGAGGTAAGGGTCGGTCTGGAGCTATCGGGTGCGAACGTGGTTCTGGATGAGGAGCAGTTGGAGAAGATCATGACCTTCCTCAACTACACGTTCACCAGCGTGCTGCGGCTACAGAAGTACCTCATGATGTTCGACCCTGATTCGTCTGAGAACTGCTTCTTCATCGTCCCCACCATCAAGAGAAGTGAGTAATTCTTCCTATTTATGTATTCATGGGACTCTTTGAGAAAAGGGGAAAGTGCATCACATTTAATGGAACAAAAAGAAAACACGGACTTCGATGAATTGTCTNTGAATTGTCTGAATCGCCTCACTTGGTCTCTTATACGCAACCAGCCACACACAAGTAGTAGTATTTTATTTACATACCATACTGTACTGTGTTAAAAACAACTATAAAGTGAAAATAATGGAACAAAACTTAAACAAAAGCCATTTTTAATCCGCGCAAAATCCTTAGTTTTGAAAGGTCATGTTGTGTACATTTACAATTAACTGGCACTTAAATGACTTGTCAAAAAGTAACCAATAATGATCACAATGAAGAATTATTAACTAACTTAATTATGAATTGTATTGCTCTTCGTTTAGATATCAAAACTTTCATTTACTGAGAGCTAAGAATTGAGACACCAAAATTTTTTTATATTAAGCTTAATTATTTTCAAGAACTTTTACTCCCTTTTGTGGTTTTTGATTTTCTCTTTAAGGAAGTTTTGTTACGCATTTCACACTCCCTCCTGTTGAGTTCTAATGGAATGATACCTAGGTTGGGTAGGAACCCTTGGCCCGATGTTTGATTGTTGCGGGGTTGGTCAATTTAGGGTGAACCAGAATGTAAAGGAGATTGGAGGAGGGGATGAATGTTATTTGTTAGTTATCAGCCATACATTATCAAGAGTTATACTTGAACATGAAGTCGGCCTTGTTATGTTTCAGCCAAGGAGAGTGAAGCGTGCGTAGACTGGGAGTTCCTGGACCGCATATACGACAACCGCAACTTGACGCCGTGTCCGGTAAAGGAAGAGGAGAGGGCGGGGTTCGTGTTTGACAGCAGCCGGTACCATGACGCGGTCATAATGCCATGGTACCGCAACCAGGACCAGCCTCACTACTTCTATGTGGCGGAGATCTGTGCCCATCTCACACCCAAGTCCACCTTCCCGGGCTCAGAGTACAAGACCTTTGATGAGTATTATTTCAAGAAGTACGGCCTCCAGATCAGTAACAGCAGACAGCCGCTCCTGGACGTAGACCACACGTCGGCCAGACTCAACTTCCTCACCCCGCGGTTGGTCTCTCTTTGGCAGTTTTTTACGTTATGACTAAATATGAGTCGAACCCACTTTTTCTTGAGCCGGAATATAGGAGAAAACACTAAAAAAGTCATTAGGTAACTTCTCATCTTTATAAAGATAATAAACCTTAAACCTTGGGGAATCTAAGATCTTAAACTCAAATTGTATCTTGATCAAATTGAATTTAAATTTAGCCTATGTATGAACTATCAAAATTTTGAATC
Source organism: Timema shepardi (assembly GCA_902151425.1). NCBI lineage: Eukaryota > Metazoa > Arthropoda > Insecta > Phasmatodea > Timematidae > Timema > Timema shepardi. The sequence continues at coordinate 1,291 of CABFVX010011275.1, read as the reverse complement.
GTAATTTTGAATAATAATATTGTGTTTGTTCCCTCACCTTTCCTGTAATATCTTTCAAATATTATCTTAATATTGGAAAGATTTATATTCAGATTCAAAATTTAGAATCCATGCGAGTCTTATAAGTGTACTTTGGTATGTATTTTTTCTTCAGTATAGATTTTGTTCACATTAATTCTTAAGAGCCCGTCCCGTTAAGAGTATTCAATATAAAACTGTTTAATTGAGACTGGTGTAACTGTTTAACTATATTTAGAAACACTCATTGAAAAACAATTATTTTAAAATAGACTCTGATATGGGCTCTATAGTTATCGTCATCATCAACTATTTCCAGCCCGTGACCAGGTCAGTTTATTAAAATGCCTCCCTCTTCCATCTTTCCTTCCCCCATTCTTCCTCCTTTAATCACTTCCTTTCTTCTCCTTTCACACACTTGCTGTTATATACTCCTCCAATCGTTTTCTTGGTCTCCCTTATGGTCTTTTCCTATATATACTTCATCTTTCTGTTTGGTTTTCTCTCCTTTTCCATCATTGTTACATGGCCATGCCAGCTCATTCTTACTTTCTAGTACCGCGGGTTGTGTTGAAATATAATTTTGAACAATTTTCTAACATTGCCCTTTTCAAATTGAGTCCTCCAGCGTGTCCTATCAGTTTCCTTTGTCTTCTTTCCTTGTTTAAAGTCATCCATCAGTTGTATTTGTCGTCTTTCTGGTCACCTTCTTCCTCCCGTCCTGCCTTCTATGACATCACTCGATAAGACTTCCTTCATTAGCCACTTTACCCACTCTATTCTCTTCTACCATCATACCCTAGAGAAATACACTCATCTTGTTTCTAAGCCGGTGTAATATTTGTTCGCAGTTATGTGAACCGCAAAGGTGAAGCTCTTCCTACAAGCAGCGAAGAGACTAAGCGCGCCAAGCGAGAGAGTTTGGAGCAGAAGCAGATCCTGGTACCGGAGCTCTGCACTGTGCACCCATTCCCGGCGTCTCTCTGGCGTAAGGCCGTGTGCCTGCCTTGCATCCTGTACCGGGTCAATGCCCTCCTACTGGCAGACCAGATCCGGCGTCAGGTGGCACGCAGCATCTCGCTTGGTACCCAGGAACTCACCCCGGGTTTCAAGTGGTCCCCGCTTAACTTTGGTTGGAGTCTTGCCGACGTGCTTCGCAAATCAAAGGAGACGCGTAAAGCCGCCTCCGAGGCAAAGTCTGAAAAGGCGGCCGACCCCACCGAAGAGGCGCAGGGTTTGGACGCGGTGCCGATAAAGCCCGAGGAGGTTGAGC
>CABFVX010011274.1:0-11225 GCA_902151425.1 Timema shepardi | reverse complement strand
TCATTGAGCCAGAAGGTACTATTACATATCAGTCTCCTCACTTAGCCAGAAGATACTACTGTACAACAGTCTCCTCACTTAGCCAGAAGATACTACTGTATAACAGTCTCCTTACTTAGCCAGAAGGTACTATTACATATCAGTCTCCTCACTTAGCCAGAAGATACTATTGTAAAACAGTCTCCTCACTGAGCCAGAAGATACTACTCTACATCAGTCTCCTCATTGAGCCAGAAGGTACTATTACATATCAGTCTTCTCACTTAGCCAGAGTATACTACTATTGCACATCATTCTGCCAAGCCACCAACTGACCCTACAAGCGACACCTTCCCTCCAGTCATTACAGAAACTGGTTGTCTATTGAATGTTATCACTAGTAATGTTCATATCTATGCTACGCTCATGTTTGTCAGAGCCATATGTGAGACTGACACAGCTCAATGAACGTAACCATCAGAATACTTGTTAATGATGGAGAGGCTAGGTTCGAAACTCGGATGCATGCACTAGGAGTGGCATTCAAAATATAATTTTATACCACTGCATAGTTTTCCTATCGTCTCTCCAGACTAAAGCAGGTGCAATTCTTTTATATTATTCTACTTATCCGTACTCATTAGATTAAGCCAGTAATAACTAAAACTGGTCATTAAAGGTTTGTTTTATTCACAATGTATGTGTGCATAGCATTTAGCTATAGTTCAAGTATGTGCATGTATATTCAAATACAGTACTATATAAAACAATATATAAAGTACAGTACATTTCCAAAACATCCATGAATATGATTATATACAAACTGTTGCGTTATATACTTTATGTAGGGGGAGGTATGGCCAAAAAGCAACAGCACTCTAACTATTAAGAGGAAAGATTATTTTAAAAGTAGTGGATTAAATTTAGGATGTCTATCTAATGTATTTACATTTAAAAATCTTTCATATTATTTTGTAAGTATTTTAATCAATTAAGTTAACTTAAATGCAATTATGATTATTTTTAAAGTAGTGAAATAAATTTATGATTACTATCTAATATATTTACATACTTAAAAAAATCAAATTCAGAGTATAGAATAATTAAATAATATGTTAATATTAATAAATCATATCCTTATTAATATTTAATATGTACTATTAATATGTACTAGTAATATTACATGAATCCCCATTTTATTTTGTCAACCTATAAAATGGGGGTTCATGTCAATTTATTTAGTTTAAAAATTTATTTTAAATATTAATTCATATTAATGTATTATGTTGGTGTATAGCCCATATGGGTAGTAAGACCCAGAGCTGATTAATAATAAAAAATAGTGTATATAAAGGATAGGCTCCTTGGAGTAAGACTTTTTTATTTACCGTGGATTAAATTTATGACTTACCAGTCATATAATTAATTACTTGAGTGTTGTTAAGTGTTTGCTTAGTTACACAACGATTAAAAGTTAAATGACTACTTAATTTAAAATCTACATTAAACAAGATCGAAATTGATTAGTTATAATATTATAAATGATGAGCCCACTAACAATAATGTATGGATATTTTTTTTACAGACAAAAGTATGGATATTTTTTTACAGAGAACAGAGATAAAAATGTGTGACTTGTGATGTCACATCTTAATGAGTTGTAGTTGTTACCATGTAAGAAGTCAAGATGTGTGTTGATTACAGACTGGGGATCTGTGGCAAGGAAACTTGCGCTCCATAGTGGATTGCCATCAATAGGTTCGGTGACATGACAACACAGCTGTGTAGCAAACCCACCATCTAACACGGTTATGTTGTTTGTTCTTGAAGGACCCATTGTCTAGCGCCACTACTGAAAAAACATTTAACAATAATTAGGTGTTATTAACATTTGTGGGCCCAAACCGGTATTATTATTATTAGCACCGCATCTTACTACCCGTTCGGGTTATACGCACTTACGCTAATGTGTAATGGTAGGGTGATTGTGAGATGAAATGGAGGACCTACAGTTTAACGTGGAATCCGAACCACGGTGGAGGCCTGGCATTCCCCNCGTCTTACTACCCGTTCGGGTTATACGCACTTACGCTAATGTGTAATGGTAGGGTGATTGTGAGATGAAATGGAGGACCTACAGTTTAACGTGGAATCCGAACCACGGTGGAGGCCTGGCATTCCCCACATTCACAAGTGGCAATTAATACACATCTTGTCAGAGGTGAAGGAAGAGTTTGGCAATCAGATAAATCAGTTCCGGGACTAAAGTTTGAACTTTGGACCCCCAGCACATAGGTTCAGAACTAATCCACCAATAATTTGAATTTCATCTAAAACCTTAACAAAGTAAGATAAAAAGTATATAAATAAAAACAAACTGCTACTTAAAAATTACATTTTTAAGTAACTGTTTGTTGTTATTTATTTACTTGTAGTTTTAAATATTTAATAGTTTAGAAAGCATTCAGTCAATTAGATTGAAACATTTACAGGTTCATTTTTATTAAGTTATAAAGCCCAATATAAAAAATCAAACACTTGCAGTTATTAGTTTTGGGAAATTTAATTCCTCTATCTTCATCAGTTAAAACAGATTTTAAAGAATATAAAAAATAATCTAAATGTTTTGAAATCAAAACACAATTGGGATTTTTTCCCCCTCAAAGCTCTGATGCATGCATGATTCCCTTTAAAACATTCTTAGAAGTGGGTCATTCTATACATGTGAGAAATCACAAAAAACAAAACTTCCTTCTTCTTTTTGAGCTTTTTCTTTCCCCCTCCCCGTCTCACTCCCCTGTGTTTCACATTTTCTGACATTCCCAACTCAAAACTAAGGGAAGAGAATAAGGGGTGGATGGGGTGAGATTTACCAGGCTCACACTGCTGGTATGCTGTTATTTCTAGACAGTTTTCAGAAGTTTGTATCAAAACTATAACAGTGCCTTTGACTTTTGGCTAATGGTGCACTTGGGGAGGCCAGGCTGGGCATTCAATGCCTCCCAAGATCGCAAACAATAAGTAATTAAAACATATTAAGTTCAACAATTAGATAGGACACTTAAGGTGTGTTAAATGTGTATTCTACATTTTAAGGTGGGAACACAATCTAAATGTCAAGCTCATTTATTCTGGTTTGCCAGTGGCAGGTAGGTTAGGATTTGAATCCCAGCCAGGTGAGCAGCTTTGGATGATTTTTAAAATTGTTCTATCTCCAAGCAAATCTGGGTACAGTTCCTCTAAAATTGTACCTTCCTCATCCGAACTACACTAGCATGATTGATAAATATGTGTACTGCATACTAACCAATCGGGTTAGTGAAATGCAGTTGAAAGAGAATAAGGGCCAGACTTGTGGCATTATATTTAAAAAGTAGGTATTCTGTTAGTTACATTAAAAGTGTCAGTAAAATTCCCAAATAGGAAAAAGTGTGAAAGTAATACCTTAGTTATCAAAGTAATTTTCTGGATTCACCATTGGCTATTATAAAATTAATAATATATTGTAGGTGCTAGTGTTTATTTATTTATTTTATGAGTATTGTGACTGCCAAAAAAAAAATCAAATTCAAAATGTTGATAGATATTGACGTTTTATAATCTCTAAACCCGAAAAAGTGGTTTTCGAAGTGAACTTGGACAGTTGGTGTGTCTACAACTAGGTTTGGAACAGAAACCATTTTATCGATCAGCCTAAAACTTGGTACCTAGGATTTTTCATAAGGTTCCCCAAAGGTATTATTGGAATTAGCTACCCAACCATAAAATTAAGGGTAGCTTACTTAAAGTAAAATGAGAAGAAAGATTTTCTCAAACTCCGGTCAAACAATTTTGATTAAAATTTGTGTCTAGACACTGTTTCATTACAAACCAAAGGTGCATCTCATTTTTTAGATAAAATTACTTGGAGAGTATTTTAAATAAGAGAATATTCTTCTTAATTTGTATCATATTTCTGAAATTATTAGAGATACAAAACAACTCATCATTGCAAAGTTGTAGGTCTGATATTAAAAATAAAACTTGTACATAAAATATATTTTATAAAACTAAATTGTAGTTTCCGATCTATAAACAAATATATTTTTTAAATGGAGGTGAGGGAGATGGGGAAATTATTGTTATGCTCTTTCATGAACAGAGATGTTACTTTTTTGTCAATATTTCTGTAAAAGTATATTATTTCATATGTTATTTTTGGTGGAATGTGATCCTCTTTTTTCTGTTATGCTTCTGCAACAATGTATTTTCATTTCATTTCACATTTCTTAGGAGTTTTAAATAAATGTCTCCAGTTTTTAGGTAAAGGAGTTTGAAAGTCTGTCCACCATTTATTTTTAAAAGTTAGTTTTAACAAGAGTGCCTTAATTATAATGAGTGGCAGGTAGAATGTAAAGGGAGTTAAAAAAAATTAAACATTAAATTGATTTTGGCATCAAACTTGCATAGATATTATTAGGTCAACAAGATTAAGAATAGGACACTTAAGAGTTTAATCAAAGAGTGGATGAATAATAATGATAGTAATAATAATATTTATCTATATCACTCTAAACCATTAACTTTTCTTAATCAAATGCGTTATTTACTTGTTTAGAAGAAATATTCCTCTTTGTTATCAGATTAGTCTCGCTGACAAGTGCATTGTGTGCACCTATCAGTCAATGATACACTCTATGCATTCTTCACAATACAGTACATTGAGTCTGATAAAATGACCCTTAAAGATTACTTTATAACTACAGTCAAACCATAGTCTTTATCTGAAGAAGACCCAGGAAGTGATATGTCTATAAACTATTTGATGACCTGCTTCGGTGGTCGTATAGTCTAAGGCATCACTCCCTCATGCCAGTGACAAGGAGTTTGAGGTTCAAATCCCAGTCAGGTGTACTAAGGGGTTTCTCTCCATGCAAATGTGGTTACATTTCCTTTAAAGTCAACTTTCCTCTTCCCTAGATCATTAGCATAGCCTAATTAGTATATACATGTATAGCCTGAACCGGTAGTAAGATGTGGTGATTTAAAAAAATCTATTTATTATGAAATGGTTACTTTGATCAACTTCAACGGTCACATAAAAATAATATAAGTTAAATAACTTTATCTAGAGAGCACAAGCTGGTGCTAATGAGAAACCACTAGAGAATGGTATCGGATCATACACAACTATAATGTGAATAATTTACTGATTCAAGCTAAAGAGTTGGGCTGGTTGCAAAATGCTAGTGAATTCACAAAAACACCCACTCTAAAAGTGGCATTATCTGTGAGGAGTGTGGGCATGGGTTGTGCAAGTAACACCCCACTACCCCACCCAGTTTGAAATAACATTTAGTTGTTAAAGATGATGCCAAGCAACCACTTTGTTAGAAATCTATGCATTAGCCTGATAAAAATGTATTCACAGTGTATTTAAAAATTATTCCTCGACACAGAAACTGAACTAGGGACCCTTGTTCTTGGTGTGCCAATACTCTACCACTGAGCTGTCCAGGAAATGTCCCCAAGCTCAAGGTCATTCTTCACTCATAGTTTAAGGCAGGTAGAAAGATACATTACAGCCCTATGAAAACTTATTATGTTAAGGTGGGGATACTTGGAATGAAAGAAAAGACCAGTGTGTTTGCAGTTTAAAAAAAGGATTGGTCCAAATAAATCAAATATTGCTTCTATACAAACATAAGAGTTTAATTTTCTTCACATTGCAATATCTACAGTCGATGAATACCTGTCATCAGCATTACGGCATTTATACACTTTTAAATATGTAGAGAAATGGTTGTCATTAAATTCCAGGACATCCTCAACAGATATTAAAGATTTTTGATATCCCAATGTGAAGGAAATTAAATCAGGTTTATATGTATGTATGGACGCAATAGTCGATTTATTGGACCAAAAAAAGTTTTGCTATAAAAACTGTAAAAACACTGGTATTTTCGCATGATTCCTGCATCCGCTTCTTAATGATGGCACTTGACATAGTGTTGGGACTTAAGTAATTCCATCCACTCAATAGAGCATTTTAGTAGATGAGCCTTGACCTGCAAGAAGATGGGCAGTGCCTTCTAAATGTTCTTTAATGTCTTTGTTGACTTTTGTTTTATTATTATCTATGATGTATATATGATCTGTACTATTGCTTACAAGAATGAACAAATACTCATGAACAACTTTGCTTTGTGTATTAAATATGTACAAGATATGGAAACCATTAATTGATGTCATAATACCTTTTACAACACATAGTCTAAGTGCATCAGGGCATATCAATCAAGTTATGCCGTGGGGGTGACAGTCGGGTGGGGGGGAGGGGCAAATTTTCTCTGTGGGATGGTCAAGAGTAGTGGGGAGAGGGGGTATTAGTGGTAGGATAGAGAGGGTTTGTTATTGTTTTAAATTTAACTCTATACATGAGCTACATACATACATACATAAGACACATACAAATCAGATTCTATATATTCGTCTCAGTGCACATATATCCCTCATTTTACCAATCATACTCATCATAGCACCCCCTACCAACATCATACACACACACACACACACACACACACACATATACCCAGTAGCTGCACCACTGCACTACAGAGACTAGTTAGTATACATGGACATGATGTTAACATACAGTCGAACCGCCATATATCAATGTCGATGCTTCCATAAGAAAAAAGATTGATCTATATAAACTTTGATGTACCCTATAGAAATGATATATACATGATATTGTGTATTCTATTGTATTTAGAAATATTTCCTAGTAAATGCACTCATTATAAGTAAATATGAATCCCATTATGCATATTTAACAAATAAGAAGAAAAAAATTTGGACATTTAAAAAAAAACATGTACAGTATTCGAATGGATTTGCATTTGTGTGAACAACTTTCTAATGTCTTGCTACACATTAAATGTTAATGAAGATTCATCATAAAAGTATCCACACTTATTAAATCCATGAAATACATCATCAGGAATATATTTTCGGTGAATTGAAGACCACAACATATTGTGTTTTACTCAGCCAAAATTTCTTTTTTAGAAGGTTTAGGGGGCTGAATCTGATGTATAGAGAAGGAATGCTACTTGAGGAAAGGGGTGAGAGCAGGGTTTGTAACTACCACCGGGGCAGTACCCCAGGGCCCTCAAGCATAAGGGGCCCCAGAGGATTTTTTTTATTTCAAACGAAAGCTTTAATCAAAAGCATATTGTCTCAATATATTTAGGCCTAGCTCTTGCTGTTTTTCAAAGTGTATTGTAATACTATTTTATTTTGTATGTGGTTGCATTCACCTAGTGCAATTGTAAAAAATAACTTGCAATTTAACTTTATACATATTTCACCTTAAAGCTACTGCTTACCTTAGTTATACTTCATGATTTTATATTAAATTCAGTATTGACATAAGCAGATCAAAAACATCCAATAATTAACAACACATATCAATAAGACATGTTGAAAGAAGGTGGGTATGTGGAATTTAGAGGTTAGAAGGGGGGAAAAAAGGGGGGGGGGGCATTATTATATGTGTCCCCGAGGTCCCAAAGCATCTAGATATGGCCCTTTGTGAGAGAAGTGTAAGACAATACCACCTGTCGGTTTCACAATGACCTTGACCAAACATTTCCTTCTTTCTCTTGCGACGCCATTTAATTTTTCTCACTTTTTGATCTTATATCATAGTCATTACAGGGAGAAAATCCTGATTTGTCTTGGAAAAAAAATTGATATAAGCCTATAGAATTATTTTTTTCTAGATATATAGAAAGAGTTTTTCTATGTAATGTCACAGAGTTCACCAAAATTTTGATACATAAAGAATTTTTATATGTACAGAAGTTCGCTATATGGAGGTCCCCTTGTACTGTTCAATTCTAAGAAATAAGAACATTGTTATTGTATTTATAAATAAAATTCAATTTTTAGTGAAATTAGTTTGTACAAGTTGCATTAAATTAATGTGAAATACATAGATGTGTAATACAATATAAAACATATGCACTATATTTGAATGATATTTGAAAAAGATTGATAATGTTAATTACAATTTATAATACATTATAATTATGAATATCTTGGAGTCATAACAAAGATCTAAAAAATTCAGTAACATATTAAAATTGTAGATGTTTGAGTCAAATTAAACTTAAAACTATGTTTTTAAAAACAAAGAATGATGTGATAATGAAATTTCGTATGTCTATATTAATGTGAAAGATTTTACAGACCAAGTTATTAAATTTTGATAAAGTACAAAAAAAAATCCTTTCTTATCTATATTTCTCTGTTCCTTGGTTACTGCTGCAAGTGCTGCAACGTTATTTATACGACATGTTTCGATGCTACGGCGACATCATCCTCAGGGAAGGTTTCCTTAATCACACAACATGTAATACTCAACTACATTGTTTTAATATCTGACCTGAGGATTAAAGAAGGTTTCCTTCATATCATATCATTTTCTGGATAGCTCAGTGGTAAGAGCATTGGTGTACTAAGCCAAAGGTCCCAGGTTCGATTCCCGTGTCCAGGTGTAATTTTTCAATTTTCAGAATATGATATCTAGATGGAGTAATCCTCACTCAAGCATAAATAATAGCTTCGGCTAATAGCTTTATTTGGAGAGTTTTGAAAATTATACTATTTTAATAGCTACAGAATTTAGAATAGTCCTCTATTCATATTTTTTTTAATTTGGATATTCAAAAGGGCTATTTGGAGTAGTCCTCCTCAGGCAAATTTTGGATAGTTTTAATGCTTCTAAAAGCTATTTTAAGAAGTGCTCACCAGAGTTTTTTTTATAAATCTGATTCTTTAGAGTTTATTAGTAGTGTTCCTCCCCAAGATTTTTTTAAAAATTTGGAATACCCTTCAAGTTAGACATATTCCCTTTTTTTAAAAAAAAAATAGATGCCTCAAAAAGCTATTTGAAGTAGTTTTCCACCAGTAAATTTATAAAATTGGATACCCTTAGAAGCTATTTGGAAAGGTCCTTGCCTGGATCTTTTTTTTAATGCTTCACGAACATATTAAAGTATTAACTTAATAATGCTTATAGAAGCTATTTGGAGTGAAAATCGGATGCCGTTAGAAGTCATTTAGAGTGATATTCACCTGGAAATTTTTTGGAATGTAAATACCTCTGTAAGTTATTTGGAGTGGTTCTTTCCTAACAAATGTTTTAAAGAAATTTGAGTGCATGCCCATGTTAACTGTAAAAAGTGACAGCTGCAGTGCACACACCATATAAGGGAAACTATTCACTTTAAAGAACTGCCATATATGTGTTAGTAAATTATTGGAAGACTATAGATGAGAAAGGGTATTTTATATGAGGCTCTGATTTGATCAGTCGCGAGTACCAAATAGGTATATGAAATAGTTTGTTCCATTCATAAGTGGTAAATGTTATAGTATAGGGAGTGGGGCTGCGTTTGTCTCAGAATTAAATTTCACGCTAGCACGCACTACAGGTTTTCTAAAAACAATTTTGGCAGCTGTTCACTTAAAATAGAATTTCCCAAGCTCAAAGCCCTTTATCAAATACCCTAATTATTGTAGTGTATTATGTGAAGGTGTCACTCTTTTGAATGAATCTGGAATAAATGTTATGTTTTTTATTATTATTATTATTTAGCACCGCGTCTTACTACCCGTTCGATTTATACACTAATGCTAGTTATAAAACGGAAATTATTATGGTCACACACCTCTCGGTTGCTAAGTAAAAAAAATATAAGCCTACGGTCTACACCTTATTTTAAATCTTCACCGCAAATAAGATAATAAGTGTTAATAAAACCAGTATACCACACATAAATGAACAAACTTACGGAATTAAGTCAAGAACTTTTACTCTACTAGCTCAAAGCAGTTCGTAATAACTAAGTTACATGATTAACATTTATATCTAAAGGTACCTACCCACAGAAACTATACTACAAGATAAAGATAAGACAAACTGTCTATTTTATTTCGCTTCTTGTTTAATGTTTACTACTGTCTACTGACTGCCGTATAGTCTACTCTAATCTGCTTGCTACTTTTCTTTACCTCCCTTCATCTGAGAGATAATAAAAAATAAAGTACGCAAGTCACATTTTTGTCGGCTACTTTTAAAGCGCATGCGCGGGCTTCCAAAGCGTGGTCGTTGATATCTGCGGGCCTTTGCCGTTTCTTATCTTCTTATGGTGTGACCCACAACAGTTTTTATATTAAAAAAACCTTTTATTTTTTAGTTTCAAACAGATGTAATTTAATAGCTGATATTTTAGCTAACTCTAGTAGAAAAACATATTGTAAAAGTACAATTATTAGTTTAAATAGAAATGCCAAAATAAACATTTTACAATAATTATATTAAGAGTTCTAAGAAACTAATATATTTAATTTGAAGTAATTGATGATTTTCTAATTTAATCAAATTAAAGACACTATGATATTTGCTTAAACTCAAAACTACGGGTGGTGGTTTGCCGGTTTTGTTTAGTTCTATTATGTCCATATCTTTCTGACACGCAGCTACGTTGAGCTAAGTTCATCCAATCAGAAACAATTAACTGGGGATTGCCTCGATCACCTAATATTGTTCAGTTTTCGTTTAAGATAACACTTGACAGTATTCGTAGACATATTAAATTAAAGTTATCAGCAGCACCGGTGGCCTCGTGATCTGGGACACTAAACTAGCATGATACTTGGTCGCCGTTGACAGAGATGTCAAGGTTGAGAGATGCTTTACACATGCCATTTTCACTTTGGTTTTCTCATTTTCTCTTTAAAATAATACAAGCGTAATATCTACAGTCAATCTACGGTTGGAATGGTGGTAACTAACGGCTTGCAGAAGATCTTTATTGCAGACACGGTTGAAACTCAATTTTGTTAACCTATGTGGAAATTATTATTAATATTATTATTATGTTCTTAATATTACTTTATTATCACTAAAAAGTATCAATAAATACTTCTAATAAAACTTTCCTAAATATTATTGTATAAATAGTTTTTTCGTAACCATTTTAAATAAGAGAAAATATTAATATAACTATCATGTATTATTTTTGTTTCGCTTTTTTAACAACAAGATATATTATAGTGCATGAAATAATTAATTAGAAAATATGATTGATATTTGATATTGATTGATATTATTAGGCCGACCTTGCTGCCACGGGACGTGGCAGGAAGAAAAATGACAGGTAATATACTTGCTGCCACGGGACGTGGCAGGAAGA
>CABFVX010011273.1:0-11226 GCA_902151425.1 Timema shepardi | reverse complement strand
TTTATTGTGCTGACTAATGTTTGTTTTATTGTGTTATCTTGTTTGTTTCGGTTCACTTGACCCACGGCGATCTTTCTCTAACAGAACTTGCGTACCACGAACGCTCAAGAAACCAGCCACAGTGAAAAGGTTGCAACACAAAGAATAAAAGAATGTTTGTCACCAGGGAACTTGTATTTGTCCTACTCTCAAATATGCCAAGTCCAGGCACCCTGACCAAGCTGTCTTAACATTAATAAAGATGAGCATTTGACAAATAATGCTGAGGGAGTTAGCGTATTGCTACGTATTAATGCAAAGTAAATAATGTAGAATTAATATAGACACCAAGGCCAATTTTTTCCCAGATGATAAAATAGCCCTCAAAAAGGAAAATAACATAATCTTTAGAAATAGCGAACAGGTCGCAATATTAGACAGAATTCATTATACAAGTCAAGAAGTAAGATATATAAATATTTATGTCTACTAAACAATATTCATAAATAGCAATCACATCGCATTAAACAACATTTAACATACTTTTACAACATAAGTAGAGTAGATATGCTCGTATCTAGCGATGCACCCAATGTTAATCAAAATATCTAAAGTATTCCCCAATAACATTGATTATAAATTTTTTTATAAAAACAAAATTATTATTAACACATGGAATTATTTCAAAATTACATCTATAGAAACAAAATTAAAGTGTATGATAGTGCTCAAAGATCGAATAGAACAAAATTGACTTGAAAAATAATCATCCCAAATTGGATTTAAAAGGTTTAAGATCAAAAAATGTCATTACCCACAACAAATATCAATAGAAATTAAATTTAGTTCTGAAAAAAATATACATTTATCCAAAAATGACCAAATTGAATCCCTACATGATTTTAATTAAATTTAACCAAAGCCTAGTTTTCAATTTTAAAAATATCCAAAATAACGATACATTACATTTAGGTAAATTCCTGATTGCTATTGGCATCAAAGAGTGATTGCTCCGTTCTGGGTACTTGCTTATATTTAATTTATAACAGCAGGGAAAAAATGGTAGGGTGATATTTCATTTCCAATGAAGTCATCATCAGCTAGTTAGAGCGTGGTTCTTTCATCGACACCTGCACACAACGTCGAGAGGATAGCTATGAGGAGGTAGGGAGACACACATGATAGCACAGGGCACCTCTTTCCCCAAGTTTTAGCACCCGCGTAGCGTCCGCAACTCGGGAACAAGAGAGCTAGACCATATGGCACCCCGTGTCTTCATTCTTATTTTCTCGTCTAACTTGAACGATGAACAGTGTTCTGTGATGACGTGAGTGGAGGATCCATACAATGTGCTGGTTTCCCAGTAAAATGGGGTAAGTGTGTATACCTTTTTTAGGTGGGGGAGGTTGGTGACGAAGATATTTTGTAGCGACGGTACATAAGTTTATCATTTCTAAATATTCATTTATTGTGTGTACTGGTACTCTGGTAGACCTATAACTACAGAGTTTTGTTTTTAGTGCTTGACATCATCATATTGAGTTATAGCTTGGCAAAGTTAATTCATGTTCCTTCATTAATAAAAAGGGGCCCAAAATTAACTATGCCCCTCCCTAAACATTATATGTGTATATACCTGATTTTCATCGACTTATTTGGTGAAAGCCCTTCCATAGCTGTAATTCTAACATAACTGACTGTGAATGTTTAAGTTAGCTTCAGTGGTACAAGTTTAATTTTACTTCAGTATTCTTTAGTTTTTTTTTATATTTCCTGTTTCTGTGAGTAGATATATATATTTTTTAATCCATTACTGTTTTCAGCCATTGTAGATACCTCCCTTGCACTTGCCTGGCATATCTCTGTTCCAAATCAGACTTCTCGCACTTCTTAGAAATGTCTCCGCTTGCCTTACTCTCTCCTTTGTTTCTCTCCTGTTCCTTCCACTCTCCTCTACAATACCACCCAAATACTTAAAAAATTTTACTATCCTCAATTGCTCCCCTATCAATGTTACGCCAGTTGTATACCTGTCCTTTGTCCTTGTCGTGATCACCGTCTTATTCTCCCTTATATTAAACCTGATTCCATACTGCTCCACCACTTCTTCTCAAACCTCCAGCTGCTCGTGTACGTCTTTCTCCCAATTATTTCACACCATCAGGTCATCATCAAACATCAGTGCTTTTATCTTACCCTACCCAATTCTTTCTACAACTTCCTTCATTATTTTGTCCATCACTAGAATGAACAGTAGTGAGGAGAGTGCACCACCTTATTTAAGACCTTTCTTTAACTTAAACCCAATCTGTCTTCTACTCGCCTACTTTCACACAACTCATATTATCGTTATACATATTCTTTACTCTGTTTACGGTTTCATCCTGCATTCCTTTCTTCTACAGCACTTTCCATACTCTTCTTCTGCACACACTGTCATACAGTTTTTCAACATCCAAGAAGACTATAAGCAGGTCTTTTCAGTACTCATAGTGTCACTCTTGCAGTTATCAAATATCAAAAATAAGATCCACTGTTGACCTTTCTGGTCTGAAGCCATATTGCTCCTCTCTCAATCCTCCTACTATTCCTTTAATTATTTTCTCCAATATTTTTTCACACACATTTGCACAGTTACTCATCATCCCCTGTAGTTCCCACACTTCTTCCTGTCGCCTTTCTTGAAGATGAGTACTAATATTTCCCTCTTCCAGTCTTCTGGGACCCTACCCCTGTTCCATATTACTCATATATCTATACAGCCACTACTCTCCTCTGCTGCTCTCAGTATTTCCATACTTACTTCATCACCCCCTGGTGCCCTTCCAACTTTCATACTTTTCATTGTCATTTCCACCTCTCTCCAGGTTAGGTCCCTCACACTTTTCTGGCTAGTGCTCGGTTCTTCCTCTCTCTCCTCCGTGGTCATATTAGCATTTAGCATGTCATCAAAGTACTTTCACAACACTTTCCTTAAATATTCCTTTTCCACCACCATGTTTCCATTCTTGTCTACCATTCCAATCTAGGTCATATTTCATTAAAAACTTTGTTTTAAATAACTTCAATATATATATTTGTTTTTATTTACATAATTATGTTTTAAAATGATAAATTTACTAAGCCCAATATCAACTTGGCAATCAGAGGCTTTATAAAAAGCTTGTATGTGATTGAACCGAATGAAAAAACTGGTGCTTGCAGACCGCTAATGTTTATTGTTATGAACTATTCCGAACTAACAAAACCTAGCCTTCCCTGAGTCTACAACATATTTCTCCTAAGAGAGCTTGCACTAAAATACCATAATGCCAAAAACACAAATTTGATCCTTATGATTAAAACAATTTCCAAAGAAAATTAGAATCCCAAATTAATCAAACTTTTTATATAGGAATGAGGAAGGTTCAATTTAGAGGAAGTGTAGTCACATTTATGTGGCAGGAGAGTGAAAACCATTTAGAAAAACGCTCAGTACACCCGACCAGGATAAAACCCCAATCACCCTGTCATCAGAAGTCCAAACTATTGCCAGAATGACGCCCTAGACCATAAAGCCATCAAATTGGGTTTTAAAATGTTTTGCAATATAAGTCGAGTTATCAGAGCAACACATATAGGGCATCGATACACAATTTGGCTAAAAGTTTTTCAGTGATTTATGGAAATACATTTATTACCTTATCATTGTATAAAATTTACAAAACAATCTTGATATTGAAGTTATTCAAAATGCCATATTCTTGTTGTGTGTATCAATAATAAAATTATTTTGGTATTGTTATATGACAAATAAAAGTTTTAGAAATGTATTATTCCCAGTTATTATTCAAGGGATTAGAATTAGTATGAACATATCTGTAATGAATTTTAATTTTAAAAATTAAAAATAAATCCAATAAATTTTGTTAGATCAACACTTTGTTATTTTTAACACAGAAATGTTTAATGAAGGTATTTACAGATTGAGATTTACAAATGAAAATGAAATGAAAAGTTTTCATTAAAGCTGTACTGGACATACAACCAATTCCCAAATTTTAGTATTTGATCAAGTATTACCTAGTAATTAGTGTTTCTATTCAATGCCTAGACAAGTATCGAAGTATTATACAATTCATACCACCAACAAAATCAATTATGTTTTATCTGATTGCCAAACCCTTCCTTCACCTCTGACGTGTATTAATCACAACTTGTGAATATGGGGCCTCCCCCATGGTTCAGATTCCACGTTAAGCTGTAGGTCCTCCATTTCAACTTACAATCACCCTACCATTACACATTAGCGTGTGTTCAACCCGAACGGGTAGTAAGACGCAGTGCTAATAATAATAATAATGTTTTAAATTACTTTGAGGGGGATTTAATGTTAGAAAAATTCCTTAACCTTTACTGTTGGAAGACTCTGCCACTAGCCACTGCATGTAGGTACAAAAATAAGCTTGGTAAAAAAATATATATTCTTGGTACAACCCTGAAACCTATCTCCATGCTTGTCCAACTTTTTTTTTATCAGAAAGCCATTATTTCACATTTGATGTGTGTTCATTAGTGAATAAAATGGAGACATATTAAACAGAAGTTTATTAATATTTTTGTAAGAAGAACAGTATCTGACAGTTATAAATTTTTACCAAAGTTACTCTAATTTATTCATAAGTCAAGTAAAGTGAGCTGGGGTTGCAGACCACATGACTTTATGTATAAATACATTAAAGATTTTTTTAACTATTTAATATGCATTTTATGAACCCACTGATCATATCAGCACATGAGAATTTCTATGAGCGAGAAAGATATTTTCACAGAGCTTCCAGGGTTATTTTATAGGCCACAATTGACTTGAGACCAGCGGTTTTACTTCACCTCTGAAGGGAGTTGTGCTACGGATTTTTATCACTCAAGAAAAATCTGTCACCCCAGCTGGGTTTGAACCAATGAACATTGAGTCCCGAGGCGAGCATTTTACTCCAAGACCACTGAGGTTGACTATATTATCTTATGGTTACCAAATTTAAGTAAATTTGGTAACCATAAGAAATGTGTCTTCCTATCCGAATATGACTGTATGTGTGCATGTTATTGCACTAGAGAAGCATGTTAACCACCTTTTGATTAACTAGACAAGACAGTTTGGAGCTAATGCTCAAATGTCAAGAAGTGTGATTTCTCTGTAAATTTAATATAAAATTAAGTATAGGTTAATTTGTGTAGATTGGTCACATCACTTTAGTTCAGTCGGTAGTGTGTTTGTTTACTGAGCTAAGGATACGTGATGAATAAATAGCCGGAGACTAGATGTTGTGTTTGTCCTAGTCTTAAGTTAGATTATAAGGCATATGAAACCACGACAGGCCTAGCAAGCAAGTATTGAAAAATATATGTCTTGAATAAAAACTGAACTAGCCCACAGGCTGGAAACAGTAATGGATGTAATAATAATAATAATAATAATATTTAGCACCGCGTCTTACTACCCGTTCGGGTTATACGCATTAAGTACTAATTACTCTAATGGACCAGGAATTGGGAAGGTTGAATTAGAGGAAGTGAACCCGCATTTGCGTGGAGGGAGAGTGGATAACCATTTAGGAAAAACCACCCCCAATTCACCCGACCAAGATTCAAACCTCGATCTCCCCGTCCTCAGCAGTCGAGATCAACACGACAAGCGTGTTAGCTAACTACGCCACTGAGGCGGGTGTAATGGATGTAAATGTAAAGTTTGGTCACATGAGCATAAAGAGTTATTGAAATAAAGGCTCTAACATAATATTATTTTTAAATTCCCCACAAAGGTTAAAAATCAACCCTTTTTCCAAGGTGATTTTTGGTTATTCTAGTTTTCTTATTCAGTGGTCAACCTGATATTGACCATATTTAAAAAAAACAATAATAATATAGATACTTAGTTTAGTCAATAAGATCTTATGGCATATCAATCTGGGGTGAAATGATAGGCTGCCATACTTTCAAAATTCTATATTTACAAGCAAAAATACTTGAATTTATATTTGGTACCAAAAATGCTGACAAGCATTCATCCCAATATAAATTCATTATATAAGCCAACTATATAATACTCCCTATATAATTATTTTGATAGAAACCAAAAATGTCCAACCATTCACACAATACCTACTTAACACCCAATAAAGAAATGTACATGGTCAACAGATATTCAAATTCCTAGGAAAACAAGAACTAAGAAGAACCATCCCAATATTATGAAACCAACTATCACCCTAGCTTCTAAATATTCCACAAACTAATACAATTACAGACTGGATAATTCAAGATATGCTCCAACAAAATATTCAAAAATTAAAAACTGTTAAATTATGTGTAAATAAGTTTTTATGTCCAAATATTTCATTACAAAACCTGAAAATGTCAATTAAAGTACGTCAGGAATAGACATGTGATTTTTTTTAATTTACCAAACAATCATAATTTAAGATGTTATAGTTGTTATTGTTGGTGTTTGTACCTATAAATAGCAGAGGTTTTATTTAATACATTACTAGATTTTGAGTTTGAGATTGCAAGTAGTTAAGGTTTATTAAGCTGAAATTATGTTTAATTAGAATTATAAGAATATTCATCTTAAATTTTGGGGTATATTATTTATAATTTAAGTAATGATAGCTTAATAATATAGTTTGATGCACTAAAAGAGATTATTTTACTAACAAATTTCATTTTTTGTACTTAACATGCTTAGTCCAAATAATGATCAGTAAAAGATATTCTAACAGTTTTATATCTCATAAAGTATAACAGTGTGATTTTTTAATGACTGCATAGCCACGACTTGTTTTACATAAAATACTCATAGATAAATATGTTTTGTCATACTTTCCACATTTTAAATAAACATTATAAAAGAAAAGAAAATGTACTAACCAGCTGTCAATATATCTGAATCATTTCTTTGTTGCCAAATAATAACTTTGTGATAGCTTTTCATTATCTCCCACAGTGCTTTGCAAAGGTCTATCAAACAGGGGATGAAACTCTCTGCAGTTACAAACTGAAAAATATATATATATATTGTTACTAAAACACAGAGTGTAGTAAAACCATTTAATTAAACCCAGAACAAATATTTAAATTTGAGCTTATATGTTATACTTGATATAGTTTTGACACTCCTGTATCTCTCTTCTAAATTAGCCTTCTCTTCAATCTTCCCCATCACACCCAACATCAGTATCTAAGTGACCTTAATCAACCTACAGCCATACTGCCAGTGAATAGTCCAGTTTGTGTTTTACTCTCTTCTGCTGAAGATGGGGACTGATGTACCCCGAAAATTACATAAATATGTGTTTTGTTGTGTTTTAATTGTGAACCTTGAGGCCTACAGTTTCAAGTGTGTAGGCCTTGCCCTTCTATCCTCCTTACAATGTTTAAATAAACTCCAAGGTGTTAGAGTATGGATATGATCCTAAATGCTATTGTATTTGCTGATGAATGGTTTTAGTATAAAGTATTAATGTCTTGATAAGATTTTTTATTTTGTGAGAGTAAAGCAATAAAAAAATAATGTACAGTTTGATTAAGACGTCTCTGTAGTCTACTTAGATTATCATGAGCTAAGAGTCACTGTACATCTGTAAGTGTATCTGTATGTAAAACATTATGTGTGGAACATAATCTGATGCACCCCTTTGTTCAACATAAAATATGCTGAAGCATGTATAGCATAATGTTGTATGTCGAGCAATACAACTTCAAATTCAAGTCAATCAACACATTTTCTTGAAATGGAGACCATGGCAAACCAATAAATGTAGATGATTATTTTCTTGGAAAAATTATTGACCAAAATGGCAACAACTATACATGTGGGCAAGTGTGTTATCTTTCGTCCCATCCACAGATGATCCTTAACCTTGTCTAAATGTATGAATATTGAACTCTAATCTAACACTTTCAAGCTGTGAGATAAGGTTTAAGTTACTATGAATCAATCAATGAAGTGAGTTGTCTTCAATTAAATAAAAAGGTGTTTGAATAAGTTGTCAAAATTAATGAAAAATAGTAACATCAACTACATACCTTGCAAAGTTCACGAAACTGTTTCTTGTGCAAAACCACTGTGTCTTCACCATGAGTTTGAACAAAGCATAGCTCCACATAGCCATGAACAACATTAAAGGCAGAGTTGTGAATAGCAGATGCAAAATGCATGTGCATTTGATCCATGGCCATCTGCATCTTGCCTAGCAATTTATACGCTGAATGCACTTTGCTGTAGTGGTCAGCATCAAAGTGTTTACACACCTGCAAATAATTATTGAGAAATAGATCCTGAAATTTTACAAATGTTATATGTGTTAAAATTAAAATATATAATCATTATAATGAATGTGTAGTGGTGGGGTATCCTTTGCCACTAATAAAGTAATGAATAAATATGAAATGACAGAAAACTTAGATTGAGGACAGCCAAATATTATTTGAAAATTGCATCTACTTTGAAATATCAGTATACAAGATATGGGCATGCTATAAGTTACTTTCTTACATTGTGTAATTCACTAACATAAAAGGAAAAAAGGTTATCAGGGTATATATAAATTCCAGAAAAATAGTATTTCCATGTAATATTGTCTGAACACACATTACAAATGAAAGTAATTGTTGGGGCATATTGTGTTTCAGAATGCATATCATATTTAGCAGTTGAAGTGATTAGAACCATAAATATCACTAGATTTGGGCTAGTTCCTGTAGGGCTACTTTACATCTTGAAGTTACCATTTTGAACTTAAGTCCTGATTAAAATAATTCGGTAGATGTGTGTTTGTTTAAACTTGAATATTATATACAGAAATCTTGTCAAGTCAAATATTATTCTGAATTATGAAATGGCTTGAGTGTCAGGTCTGCCAGGTGGAGGTTAGAGAGGATGAGTTTTGAACTAATTCCAAGGGGACATTTAAATTTGGTTATGTAATGATTTACATATTTCCATTAAAAAGGCTGAGAGATAATGAAATTGTTTGGGTGCGCCAATATCTACTTTATTGCTTCATCACAAGTCAAAGTCAAAAGTGTGTTTAGGAGTAAATTACTAATGGGTTATCTGGGCTGTGTTTAGTGTCTAAGTGGTAACAGTTAATCCCATGTCTAAGTGTCCCTGTGTAACAATACAAGAGTTGTATTTTACAATCGAAGTCTCACCCAAACTGATGCTGCATAGACTATAGTCTGATTCATACTGCCCACTCCGAGAAAAGTCCACATTTATTCAAATCGCCTACAATAGTATTCTTCACTATTGTAGTTCCATGTCCCTTCAAGCAATATACAAACAATATCATTCAATATAATTCACTATCAACTCTCTACACTGTAAACTGTTCATATATGTACCCTCTGGATAGACTGGCTTGCACAGCCTAGTAACTTGGCTGACTTCAAAACGTCCTAAATCGAGGAGCGGGGCAACTTTGCCTTGATGTATACGCACTTGATGTTTCGACCGACCCGGGCTAGACATATCTAATGGGCGGTTTTCTGCACACCTGGTGAAAAGTTCACGCAGACATGACTGCCCTCTTTCGGATGGTTTGTGCAACCATCGCCTGATCTCTGACATCAGCAGCCAAGCAGTTAAAAAGATTTTTGACAACAAACCCGAGTATTGTCTATACGGAGCGGGATGACCAATCAGCGACCAACAAGCAAGATGGCCTACATGAGAAAGACAGCGTGATCATCCCAAAATGTTGTCACCGACTTAGTTTTAACTATTCCCCCCTACCATAACTACGCAGTAAGACCACTATGTATTATGAAAGTGTGGAAGATGTAAGCTGACTATTGAACTCGGCACCATCGAGGATGGACCTCTGTTATATTTATTTATATTAGACTATTGAACTCGGCACCATCGAGGATGGACCTCTGTAATATTTATTTATATTAGACTATTGAACTCGGCACCATTGAGGATGGACCTCTGTAATATTTATTTATATTGTACTTTTGAAATCGACGCCATGATGGATGGACTGTGGTTATTATTTTATATCGTCTGAAGACGACATCCAATAATCTGGACTCTGTGAAGGAAAGTTATAATACTCTGTAAATATTTATAGATTTTTGTAGAAGTTTGAATTGTGGAACTTTACCTATTTAATCTAATATTGTTATAGTTGAGATAGGCTGTTATTTGTTTATTATGTATGGGGGTTATTTAATACTATTTAAAACTAAATGTAACTTCAATATCTTGTCGCCAATTTAGGGCTTGTTTCTTAAAGATGTTAGTAAATTCTCAATGTATGCTGTTCTATTTAACGAAATGTTAATTGAAATATATTAATATAATCTATCTTAATAATCTGGATATATTGACTATCCGTATTATCCTAGCTTTTGTGTTTTTATATTTAAAATAATTTATTTACATTCCAATATTTAGTGTAACGTAAATTTGACTATTCTTCACATATATTTATATTTAAAATGTGGCAAACTTCTAAATGTTCTTTAATTGAGTATCAATTGTTAGACTTTGTTCAGTATTTGATTGATGTCGATTCAAGTAGTCCGCGTGATTTTACATTAGGTTTGAGGTGTGAAACTCTCGTGTTAGTTAACGTAATGTTTGTAGTATAAATGTATATTGTAGTACTTGAAGGTACTTTCGTTTTGTGTAAAATTAGAATACTCTCATGATATTTAAAGTAAAAGTATGGAATATAAAGATATAACTTTACATTGGAAAAGTATATGTTTTTGTAATGTTTGTAGATGTTGTCACATCCGCGTTATGCTAAGGACGGCTTAAATCAAACACGACTTAGTGGAATTAATGTTTCTGCTTGACTGGTAGGTTTGGTCGGGAACACTATCGATACTATTATCAATAGCCATCTAGGATGGGGCATGATGGGAAGCAGATGATTTATTGCGTCACCACACAGGGTAGCCAACCTATATGGAAATACATTACATTCCTCCCCTACAATTTCTTGAATACAGATATTTCAAAATACATAAGTATACATAAAATAAGAATACAATGCATGACTACGATTTCAATAGTCATGAGGAAATAATTTACATTTTAAACACTTTTATACAAAAATACAAGATATAATATTTGCTCCTAGTTTTTAATGATCTAGTGAAATGGTTTTTTTTATTATTTACAAATTTAATTTAACTACAGGTTTCCTACACCTAGTTGGATACCTGGGCTCCCTTACTTCTGGTGAGATT
>CABFVX010011272.1:0-11226 GCA_902151425.1 Timema shepardi | reverse complement strand
ACCCTCCTGTCCCTCCTGCCTGTCCTAAAACGCGGTACAAATTCCTCTTTGAAAGTCCCCTTCTCTATCTTCCCTTCCAGGTTCTGGGCATACACGGCCTCCACTAACTCCTCCTCCTTCATGTCAACCGGCACATCGAACACAGTCACCAAGGGCCTCCTGTGCCTCGGTTCCTCACATTTGAGCTCCGCATGCGCCTGAAGCCTTTTTCTCACTTTATCCGTATCCCCTATCGACTCCGTCTCAACCACCACCGATTTCCCGGCTGGTCTAATGGACCTGATTTTGATTCCTTCCCTTGTAGGATTTAGGGTTGTCATTACCTTTTCTTTTATCTGTTTTGAGATAACTACAGGAAAAGTAAGGCTCCCAACAGTTATTTCGACACTAAGGAAGCCGGGGGGAGGATTTACATCAACTGGGAAGAATCAGCGAGGCTGCTGATAGACACCCTACTTCCAGACGAAGACGGAGAAGATGAAGAAGGACAAGTGATAGCTAGACAGGATATGACGAGTATTTACGACAATTATGAGGTGAAAGATCAAGTAACCCAGGATGAGGTTATAAGAATTGTGGCTGAAATGAACAAGAAGAAGGCACCTGGACCAGATGGGATCAAAGTGGAGATCCTTCAACAGATCAGTGAGCATGTAGCACCCTTCTTAGTTAGATTGATGAATGAGTGCGTGGCTCAGGGCCACGTACCAAATATATGGAAGCAAAGTGAGGTAGTTATCCTGACTAAGGCAAGAGGATAAGGATCCTCAACTCCCGAAATAGTACAAACCGATATGTCTTTTAGATATACGCGAAAAATTGCAAGAAAAGATCCTGTGCATTAGATTGAAAAAACATAGAGAGGCTATGGGGTTGCATCAACATCAGTAAGGTTTCAGAAGTGGCAGGTATACGGAAGACGCTATCTGTGAGGCCATGAGTCTTGTAGATAGAGCTAAAGATAAATATTTAATGAGGATATTCGTGGACATTTCGGGTGCGTTTGACAACTTGTGGTGGCCGGCGCTGTTCGGGAGAAATTAGATGAGATTAGAGATTAGATTAGCTGAGAGAAATTAGATGTTCTGAAACCACTATAGGAGTCTTATGGACTACTGTAGGGGAAGATACGTGAACCTGAGATGTCCAGGAATGACAGTAATCAAAAACTTACGAAAGGATGCCCCCAGGGGTCGGTCTGTAGGACGATCCTTTGGGCCGTAGCACTCGAAGCTGGTTTAATGAAATTGTCACTCCCTTAAACGGTGGAGATGGTTGCCTTTGTGGACGATATACTCATAATAGTTGAAGCAACATCTAGAAGAGAATTAGAAGCCCAAAGTGATGCAGTTATCACTAAGCTGAACTCTTGGTGTAAAAAGGTAAACATGAGCTTAGCTTCTGCAAAGACAACTTACGTGCTATTCAAGGGGCTACTCAAGAGAAACCCGAGGGTTAAGATTGACAGACAAATGATAAGATGAAGCAACGATACCAGATACCTGGGCGTGATGCTGGATGAAAAGAGTGACTTCATGACACACGTGGAGAACTCACGTGGAAGAGTTTTAAGAGCTATATATATGATCATAAGCATAGGGAAGGGCTGATTTAAACTGTTTATGAGGCTGATCATACTGTATCACCTGGCTATATTTATCCCCAATGTGGGTTATAGACCTGGCGCATGGTCTCGTCGGCTCAGACAAGTAAGAATTAGAAGGAAAATCAGAAGCCTTTAGAGAAATGTACTTTTGAGGATATCTGGAGCGTACAAGACTGCTGCCACAGACGCTTTATATGCAGCCATAGGTATCTAGCCCAAGGACTTAGAGGTGAGGAGGAGAGCAGCATTGTATTGGATGAGGAAGGGGGATATGTAGAAAGTGGCTAATTTCACGAGAACAGGGATAACAACGGGACTTCAGGTCTGGAAATATCTGAAAGAGGACTGGCAAGACGAGTGGGAGTGGAGCCAAACGTGTAGAAGAACGCATAAGCTATTTACAAGCGTTGCCGAACGGTTGGGAATGGAGTACCTGCAGCCCTCTCCAAGTTTGGTACATTTTGTTACTGGGAATGGTCCATATAAGGCTGCTCTCTTCGCTAGACGACTGACAGATACAGGAATATGTGATTGAGGTAGGGAGGCGGCGCCGGAACACGTCGTGCTGGAGTGTATTGAGACATTTCAAGATAGATTGAACCTAGAGATACCACTGCAAGCGAGCACAGTTTATCGCATACTGCGTGATGTGGACCGATAGATTCTCCTGGATACAATCACAGATAATTTGTCAAAATATGAAAGAGTTAAGTATTTAACTTCAATAAAAAATAAAGGACAAAATAGACTTGTAAACTTAAGACCAGGGTACAGGACTGAGAGTGACAGTGACATGACAGTAAACAGTGACGTTTCAACAGATATGGATGACACATAACAATACAACTTGAATAAGTAAATAGATAAGACAAAGACAAACTAGATTATCGGCTTGCTGGGCAGAATGTGATGGGAATCTCCAGGAAAACAGGAGCCTAGCTGAGGGAAGGAGTTCTCTCTGAATTCCAGTAGTGTGACCTGCTGATGGACTGGAGGCTGCCTTGATACTAGCTAGGGAGTACAAGATAACAACAGCTTCAGACGGGAGAATCAACCCCTCATTCATAGGGTCCAGCCTACTTGGCGGCGAGTGTGTGATACTGGGCTGGAGCTGTCGGGCTGAAAGACCCTGCAGCCAATTATAAGAAGTACTTGTATTTAGTTTAAGTTAATTTTAAGTATTTTTATAAATCCTTAGGCTAAGTTAGTTGTAAGTCCATAGGTGGTGATATTGTGGGTAGTAAGTGGAGCGTAATCTCTGGTAGGGTGCCTCCCCAAATGGCAGGGAGGGGGATGCTCGCCCTCACTGGGGCTCTCACCGATCTGGGGACTATTAGATACAGAGTGCGGTTGAACACCCAGTGGGACAGGGTATCGGGTGTGTACTATACCTGGGGCGGACCAGCTAGTAGGTTAGGTAAAGGAAAGAAGGACAAATAGGACTTTTAGATTTAAGTGTTTATTCTAAACTTATTAGTGTATTTTAAAAAGTAGCTAAAATATGTAATGTTAGTTCAAGATATAAATCTAGGTCCCGAGATACATTCTAGGAATCGGGATAAATAGTGTAAATATAAAATATCAAGATGGCGTCTGCAGACGTTTCAGAAACCAATGTGCTTTAAGTCAGAGAAAATCTGTACAGGAAGCGGATCTCAAACTCAAATAGTAAGCCAAAACTCAAAGTCTGTGATATGGTGCGTATTAGCAAATCCAAAATGCGGTTTGAAAAGGACTACGAGAACAATTAGAGCGAATAAATTTTCAAAGTCAGCAGTGTCGTGTTGCGACAACCAGTTGTCTACAGGTTGACGGATATTGATGGTGAGGAGGTAGAGGGAACGTTTACCAGCCTTAATTTCAACGCGTACGTCTCCCCGAAACTTTTAAAGTTGATAAAATACTACATGTCAAGGGTAAAGGGTAAAGTCGCCAGAAAGAAAATGTACGTGCAATGGAAAGGTTGCCCTACAAAGTTTAATTCTTGGATTCCTGCCAGTTATGTCAGTGCCCTACTATGAAGGACCAGTTTTACATCCCTTTGCTGAGTGAGAGGTCTATGGGATATTTCCAGAAAAATACACTCGCGAATTTTACCACGTAGTTACCCACCACCTTACATTTAACGAACAATGGGAAGTCGCTCTCGCTGAGTTCCAATATTCATGTTATTTCACCACCGTAGATGAGGGGTAAAATATTGTATGGTGCAACTGGGTGGACGCTAACGGCGTGGAACAAATACTCAATGATTACATCCCGCCTAGAAATTACAGTATTATCCATGAATTTATCAAAGCTCGAAAAGATGTAGAAAAGCTTAAAGGGGATTTTGGAACGGTATTCAAGTACACAAACCCTAACATAAACTGAACAGTGTTTACAGCTGCTGACTCTATCTAGTCAATTAAGTCTGCAGCACAGTTTCGATCATAATACCAATCTGATAAAAGTCCAAAAGTCGACATACGCCACCAACATTCTACTAGGCTTGCCCTCGAAAATGTACATCCACACAGATATCGTCAATTCTCAAACCATGTGTGACATTGTGTTATCGCTTTTACCTATCTTAGGTATCAACAACGTAAATTATCTCTACGGCATAAATAAGGGAGTTAGCTATACTTTTTTCACTACATGTCCGTTCTTAAAAGTGAAATTGAAAACCTGGAAATCAATATAAGAACATAACAAGAACAGGCACTGGTGAACCTGTACCATTCGAATTTGAAAAAGTGTGCGTGAAACTTCATTTTAGACGCTGCTCAACATAAACTGTCCCTACCAAAGATACTACGTCAACCAGGCTGAAACAGGAATTTCTTCAATATACCATGGTGTTCCTTATCAACGCGGGCATGGAATAGAAATTTTCAGTAGCCTTTTCAAGAGCGTCGTACCGTTGCTTAGAAGTGGTACTGAAGCCATTGTAACACAGGTGCTTCATACAAATATCGACGTGCTCTCAGACGTCGCCAATCAGTGTCATTCTTTCAAAGAGGCTCTACGACAGTGTGTCGGTGAGGCTGGAAGAAAGCTGAAACACAACGCTGAGTAGAAGCTCGACACATTGATGACCAGCTCAGGCGATATAGAGTGTCGTAAGAAGCACCAATTTCAGTCTTCAGTCGTTGCCCGACGTAAAAAGGTCAAGAGAAAAGCGGTAGCTATTTTCAGTTTAAATGTCGTTTCTACACCCCCAGTTCTGCAAGTGTATCAGCAGTGAACTCGATCTCTTTTCCATCCCACCAACGCAAACCAGTTTTGAAAGTGGACAATGGATCAATTAAAAACCTATATCTTCCCTCTCCGATGATTCACTCGTAGAATTTACTGGTACAGGTCAAGGCGAGTTATATATCGATCTTTCATAGATCATGCTTTATCTTAGGTTGGTATCATTAAACACGAAGGTGGAACTTACACATAGGTGTATCAAATCGCTCTCTTCAACAACTGGTTGCATTCAATATTCACATAGGTGGATGTGTTTTTAAACTTAAAACTAGTCTCATCACTCAGCAACACGTGTGCTTATATATTGTACATTGAGACAATACTCAATTACAACAGTGAATGTGAAAGAACACATTTGACTGTCAGTCTGTGGTTCGCAGACAGCCCCATGAACTTTGAACAGGTTATGGATGGCAACAAGGGATTTGAGGATCGGCGCAGTCTCACCAAAAAAGTAAAATGGTGGTTATATTTGATTATCTACACGCTGATATGTTTAACCAAGAGAAATACCTTTAGAACGGCACCAAACTCTCAGAGTCAAGTTGGTCTGTTCCGGAGACGGGTTTAGTCTCATAGCTGTCCCTGAAATCCCGCACTTTAAGGTTCACATCGTTTAAGCCTTTCTTCTAGTGCAACGTGACAAAGTAGCACCTTCTATATTTTTGGCACATGCCATGATATTAAACGTCAGTACTACAAAGCATTCCATTGCTCACGTGGAAGTAAAAACACTAACTATTCCAACAAGTGTTTAATGGAAATCCCTGGACAAAGTATTCTCTGGATAGTTACCCAAACGATATATTATGGGGTTTGTATCAAACGCTGCGTTAAATGAAGACACCACCAAGAGCCCGTTTAACTTACAAACCTACGGCTTGAACCATTTATCGTTGTACGTGGATGGGGAGAAATTGCTGTTGAAACCATTACAGCTCGATTTTTCATATGCAAACTATGTCAAGTCCTACCACACACTATTTTCAGGAACGGGTATCCATTTCATGAACGAAGATAGTAACATCACATGGGAAGTCTTCCTTACGAGATATCATCTCATGACTTTCGCTCTCACACCTAATCTGTCCGCCCACATGACATTGCATTGGAATTTGACGAGGCATGGTTCTTTGAGAACGAAGTGAGCTTCACCAGAGCTCTCACCAAAACCATCAACTTTATCGTATACGGGGAGTTTGCCTATATCATCACCATCGACCAGGACAGATACGTCATGACTGTTTATGGTAGTTATTATAATCGACTTCCCAGCCTTTACCCCGTCATTTAAATAATTGACGTCAGTGTAGATTTCCAGAGCTTCATCGACGACAGCAGAGTTTATCGTCAAGGAACCAAGGATTTTATCTGTATGTGGAACATTACTTCAAAATTGGGTGTAAAAATCCCCATACGCTATCGAGGAACTTTCAGCCACTGATAAAAATTAAACCGAGAATATCGCCAACAAATTGAATGGTATTCCCTGGGATAGCGGTGATGTCTATTATAGTCTGCTCGAATTCCTCATCTCCCGTGTCACTATACGTGCAGAAACCGTCTACGTCAAGGGGACAGAAAAGTAAATTTTCTAGCCAAATATACGCCTATTCCCATTGTAAAGCTGTACGACATAAGTTGTCCGTATTAGAAAACACGTATATTGGGCTGCACCATGTGCATGGCACTTACTTCTATCACCCGCCTCGGTGGCGTAGTTGGCTAACGCACTTGCCGTGTTGAGCTCAACTGCTGAGGACGGGGAGATCGAGGTTCGAATATCGGTCGGGTGAACTGGGAGTGGTTCTTCCTAAATGGTTTCCCACTCTCCCCCTACGCAAATGCGGGTTAACTTCCTATAATACAACCTTCCCAATTCCTGATACATTAGAGTAATTAGTACTTAAAGCGTATAACCCGAACGGGTAGTAAGACACGGTGCTAAATATATTTATATTTTACTTCTATTTGGAATTTATTTTTGGTCTCCATTGTTTGGGGACTTCGAAATTAGATGATTGAAGATGGACACACTGTGACGTAATTTGCCACCCTACCTTGTATTTCCCTATATTTTTATAATTTTTGTGAATAATTTCCAATTTATTTTTGTATGAAATTAAGGACTTCAAAATTCGGCCTCTGTGTCGCCGGCCTGCGTAATAACACTATTTACATCCATTTCATAAAACAAAAGGACGGAAGGAACAACGTATAACATTATTTTAAATAAGGAATTTTGATTTAAGGAAGAACATTTACCTTTTATTAAACATATTAATTATCCTTCTAAGAAGTGTGTTTGACTCTTGTATTCATTTATAACGTCAACCATGTTTGTTTTAACGCATGCGCAGTTCTATCAAACAAGTGAGTAGCGGATCTCGTAATTGTAAAAGAAGAAACAAGGCAATATGTAAATAACTCAAAACTAGCGCGCTTTACAATTTTGACAGATATAAATAAACATTTTAATTCTTTTATGAAAACATTGTTCACCTTCATTGGGATATATTTCAATATTTATATTAAACCTGCATTGTATTTGATTTTTATTCCTAGTCCACAGCCAACATTTTATCTTTTGTTCTTATATATTAGTTTTCTCTTTGGACTTGGAAGTAAGAATCGAACATTTTTAAATTTGATTTTGGAAGACTTTAGAGAGGAGACTGGGTCTTCTTCCTCGGTGTTGGTCTAACATGGAGCCAAATCTGTGGAGCTCCTAGTTCAAATTATTTTAAAGTGAATTAAAGCTTGTAAATTAAAGTACAAGTAGCAAAAATGGAAAGCTAAGTGTGTGTGTGTGCAAGAACTAGATTGTTTTATTTTCGTTTAAATTGTGGAAGAATTTGAATTACTAAAGTGAAACAAATCTCTGAAGTTGGTGTTTCAATATGGACTAATTCATAGGTGAGGTCAAACCAACTCTTCAACTTTAATTTATTATTATTTTTTCTCTCCTATCAAAATCAAAATTCATCTACAAACTTTCAGAAAGACAGACTAATGCAGAGAATTAATTAACATTTTATTTTATGTCTAATTATTAATATTTTGATTATATATATTTTCCTCTTCTTTTTGGTTTCAACAATACTATTTTAACTTTGTTAAATTATAATTATAATTATCCGGAATTCCATAGGTAGGATTGGGATGTGGGATAAAAGGAAACAACAATAAACCCACCAAAGTGCCAAAAATTGTTATTTTTTAAATTCATTTTTATTGTAGTCTAAATTACATTTTACTTCAACAATCCATTTTTGATCTAAATTGCTCATGTTTTATTTGAAGTATTCCTCACTGGTCTCGAGTATTGAGAGTCATCGTGCCACTGTCTGAATTAGCCAAGGTAAATGTTTTTATTTTATTTTTATTATTATTACTATTTTTCTCCTAGATTCGAGGGGTGGCGCCCAACAAAAACACAATCTTTATACATCTTGATGTTAACTATTGTTACATAAACAAGATTCAGAATACACTGAGTTTAAACCAGAAAACTATATATATATATATATANTGGTTTAAACTCAGTGTATTCTGAATACATCTTGATGTTAACTATTGTTACATAAACAAGATTCAGAATACACTGAGTTTAAACCAGAAAACTATATATATATATATATATATATAGTTTTCTGGTTTAAACTCAGTGTATTCTGAATCTTGTTTATGTAACAATATATATATATATATATCTTGTTTATGTAACACTATATATATATATTATATAATACACGTTTTGTTGTTATTTTTTCATTACAGAGCCAAATATACGCCTATGCCCATTGTAATGCTTTACGACATAAGTTGTCCGTCTTAGAAAACACGTATATTGGGGTGCACCATGTGCATGGAACTTACTTCTATCTGGAATTTCTTTTTGGTCTCCATTATTTGGGGACTTCAAAATTAGATGATTGAAAATGGATACACACACCATAAGACGTGCGTTGAAAACCAACCCATGGTTCCATACTGTACGATCGTGTGTGTTCCCTGATGATCAACCACACTCAAAAATAGCGTGACTTGCAGCTCTCGTCATAAACACGGATCAACACACCAAGCCTGGGAATTATTGGGTCACCATCTTTATTGACCAGAACGTCGTGGAAGATTACTTTGAAAGTTATGGTTTTCCACCCCGTATAATATCGCAACTGGAATTTATACGTTTAAACACTTCCCGCATATATCATGAAAATACAACTTCAAAACATAGACTTAGACGTTGTAGCGTTTATTACCATAAAGCTACAAGAGTTAAAGAAATCAGCAAGATTGGACACTATTAAAAATAAAAATTAGTGAACTCACCATTGTCCCATTCAGTAGTTACGCCTCCAATGTCGACTCCCCACACAAGCACAACATATCATGATACATGTAACATACTGACTAAACGCGTGAAGATTGTGTAAGCTTGAACTGTGATTCATCGTGGGGCATGTTGGGAAATTTGTGACGTACATGCCCAATAAGATGGTTCTAGGTCTTTCTCCAAACTACTCAATTGTTCTACCTCCGTCTGGTTATCCTTCCCTCTCTCCATTGTTTTGTGTTTGCCTTTGTTTTCGTTACTCCTTTCCCCCCCTCTCTGAGCAAGAATGTTAGCGCATATAATGGTGTAATTCATATGTGTGATATACTCTTGTCAGGATACTGTCCTTGGACACATATAGGTGTCCAGGATGTTATAAGGTACAAGATTCTATTTCGGCTATTATAATTTTTGATTATTTTTCGGCCAATACATATTAATGCTAGACTTTCCGGGATTTATAGATAATTACGCAAGGATATCGCGTAATACTTCGATATCTTAATATGTAAAAATAGTTATGATAAATAATGTTATTATATTAGGTTTTCTAGACGCAAAGTTCCCCTTTTGGACTTGCGGGATGTTAATATTTTCAATACAAATGAGACGCCATTTTTTTTTTATAGATTAGAGTTTCATTGTATGATGTTTCATGTTCTTCCCACGTCAAAGTTGATTCTAAACAATATAAGATTGTATTTGTTATTTCTACCAAACAAACTAATATAATTATACTTCAAGTTATTGAGAGACTGGCTTCCGATAAAGAACTCATACGTCAAGTCATTTGATCTTGAAAGGGTATAAAATTAATCCACTAATAAATTGTTATATTTGCTGATTATGAGGCAATAGAAATGATACAAAACAAATTAAATATATTCATACGTCAAGTCCGGCAGTAGTATTGTTGCTATTTATTATAAGTTAAGTTTAGGGTGATTGATATGTCCCGTGACTATTGTTTTTATAATATTCTCATATATATTTTTCTTTGTATTGTGCCATATTCAATCTATCTATATTTTATATTAATAAATAAATAAACTATTATTTATAAATAATATTTTTTACGTTTCATATACTTTTGTTATATCCTTCACTGATAGCCGTAGGTTTTTCCAATATTTAAGTTATTACATATTTGTAGAGTGGGTTCGGGGAAGCAGAAGATAAATGGACCTGAGTACGGTCTATTTACCTTGTGATCGTCCTATCAGCTCCTCTGCATTTATTATGATTTGGGATTCTTATTTAATATTAATGTTGTGTACCAGCCTTTATTCTGTGGTGAATAAGGGCGGTGGTACAACGTTTGCAGCCATTACTGTCTCATGTACCTTCTCTATCGCACCCAGAACATTCCAATGAAAACTTTCCTAGCCATATTCTCACTCATCAATCATACAGGCAACTACGCTATGGTGGTGAGATATTAACAACTCATTTTTCAAGACGGTAGGGTCCTGCCACCCCTAAAGAAGCTGCGACCAATCAGCTTGCGCCTATAAATGGGCTTCCCGACGGTGTGCTGGTCATTATCATGACAGTCGTCCAAGCGATGAAACATCTTAGAAATCCAAGTCTTTGGCACGCGCAAAGCAAAGCTGGTGAAGCCGCTCGCAATCCCCAGTATTTTCAACCCTTTGTTTCCACTGGATGAGGTCGATGCCAAACAAGTCATTGTCGGCATTAGTGTCAAGAACAATTGTAGGCCCTATATCCAGCTAGAAAAATGTGAAGGAAATTGTGACGTTTTTAACCGTACAGATTGTCAAGACATAGGGAACGACAAGTCGCT
Organism: Timema shepardi; assembly: GCA_902151425.1. NCBI lineage: Eukaryota > Metazoa > Arthropoda > Insecta > Phasmatodea > Timematidae > Timema > Timema shepardi. The sequence continues at coordinate 237 of CABFVX010011272.1, read as the reverse complement.
CATATCAAAGTTTTTCAGCAACACGCAACCTCCTCAGTAGTATCAGGGTAGGTATGTTCGGTGAAGTCATCTTATCATATTTGAATGAATGAGCCAAACCCTGACGTTTCAATGACGTACTCTGAGCCAGTAATTATGACTGGTAGTCTGTAGCTTTGTTCGGTGACGTCATCTTATCATATTTGAATGAATTATCCAAACCCTGACGTACTCTGAGCCAGTAATTATGGCATCTTT
>CABFVX010011271.1:0-11227 GCA_902151425.1 Timema shepardi | reverse complement strand
TATAAGTCATTCACAAGCTAAGTTTACCTGGATGACAGCTCGAAATGTTACTAGAAGTAATCCCTAATATATCGCCAACAGCTTACATCTATCAATTTGGATAACTGTAATGAAAACAGATGGTAATACATTAATGTGATAGTTAACCACAATCATATAGGCCAATATTATTTATATATTTATTTGAGGTTGGACACAAAGTTTATTTGTAGTTTTATTCCCCTTAAAAAATATTAACACCACTTTCCCAAAAACTTCTAACGAACATAGCTTCAAAATGGTGAGTGACGAATATAAACCATATGATTGAACATAAAGGTAGAAAAGTTTTTTACAATGATGCAGACATGCAGTTGATGAAAATATTTTATTCAGTTAAATATTTCACAATATGATAAAATAATCATAAAATCATTTATTGTATGTAAAAAATGACAACAATTTTCTCTTTTCCAAGTAAATACGATAACAGTTTTAAAAGGTATTGATGTGTGCACTATATTACACAAAATCAGTAAGGTTCCAAAACTAAATATAAGTACTTTTTATTGTGATTAAAATATTGTTTCGAGTTGGATAAAAAGAAATTATTTTAAAAAATGAAATAGTATGAGAAAACTTAAGTTTATGTTATTTTTAATGTAATATATAACAGGTAATTAAAGATCTTAACATTTATAACAAAACTGTGATCTTTTACAAGTGTTGGCAACCCAAAACCTAAACATATGATTTTCAAACTGTCATCCAGGTAAAAACCTATCGTGAACAGAATATACATTACACACCATAGCTAATATTCCAAAATGGAGAATAAATACTTTTAATTGTGTTTAAAATAATATTGTTTCAGTTTGGGTAAAAAGAAATTATCAAAAGTTATGAAACAGTGTAAGAAAACTCAACATTTATAGCAAAACAGTGATCTTTAACAAGTGTTGGCAACCCTAAACATATGATATTTAAACTTATCCAGGTAAAAACCTATCATGAACAGACTTTAAAACTGAGGTAATAAAACTTAAACCAGGTGTCTCATTGTGGAGCAATTTTCTATAGTCTTCATTAGAAGGTCGTGGAATTTAAACTAGTAAAACCATTTAAAGTTAAAAGACTGCAGATATTTCTGGCAGGATTGTGGAGTTGGTACACCAAGCCTCAGATTCCTGAAGCTTCTTTGACATTGTGATTTTATATTTGGGTAAATTTGTCAATTCAAATTACAAATATTGGTCCCTAAGAATAAAAAAAATTATAATTATAATTATTAAAATATTATGGTAAATATAAGTTTTTATTTTGAAGCTGAAGTCAAAACATGTTTAACCGACTCAGATTCTACAAACGTGAATTTTGGTTTGAGCGTGAGTGTGCACATATAATATCCTGGTAAATCAGCTCTGAGATGAGTTCTTAATTGGTAGCCTAGGTTTATTGATTTTAGTTTCTCATTTAAGGTTCATACACTTTTAAGTAATGAAATGCACCAGGATTTCCAGACTTAAAAAATAATCCAGTTTTTCTATACTTTATATGTAATAGGCCTACTGTAAATGTTACTGTTTTTTTAATTCATTGAGCAGCATATCTATCAGAACTCTTTAAAATTCCATGAATTTGAAATTTAACTAATAGAGTACACTACATTATAATATATACTCTTATGTTGCATTGCAAGAAAGTTTTGAAAAAATATTAGAAAATTCTTGTTTGCTTTTTCTTTCGCACTGCGTCTTATTACCTGTTCAGGTTACAAGCATATATACTAATTAGCCTAATATGTTAGGTATGAGGAAGTGTGCCCGTATATTCCTGGAGAGAGAGTGGAAAACATTTAGGTATAAAAAAAACTCAGTACATCCGACTGGGATTTGTACCTCCATGGTTTTATAAATTTAAAGGTTTGGGATCTTATTCCCTGCCTTTTAGTTGTCATTAATCACAATAGATTAATTTTATAAGTCTTCCAATGAAACAAATCAACTGTGATACATGGGTTTCATTTAATTAGTCATTTTATTGCTATTTTGTACAAAATTTGTTGACTTGTATATCATTCGCTTACAGCAAAAGACAAATAAAAACATTCCAAACCAAAAATGCCTTTTTTTAATGAGGTAGGATATAACAAAAGGTTCCATGAAAATGTGTTAACTACCCAACCATTAATTAGGTACAACACAATTTTCATAGAAAGGGCCTTTTAGAAAATACAAAAAAAACTTGTGTGTTGTTTTATTAAAAAGGTGTTAATAATATATATCAAAAGTAATAGCTTCAGATCACATGACTTGATGTATGAATATGTGAAATTAAATAGTAATTTTCCTAGTTATCAGATAAAGCCCTTCCTATGAGAAATTGACTGTATATTGGTGTTGATAGGGCGTACACGTTCATAATCGCTGAATTTTTAACTGAGAAGCTATTCAAAGGTTCCATGTTTGAATCCCAGTTAAGAACTTCATGAAGTTTGATGGCTTAGCTCTGTAACTACTGATATAATGGTCCTTGGTTTGATTCTTAGTGATATCTTAAAATAAACATCATAAGAAGAGTTCAGTTGGTCTGCCACTGGGCGATAAATTTAAGTTATGTCAGTAACAGAAAGAAAACTTAGACTATAACATTTATTCAGGTTAAGAGTCAATGGCGATAACATTTAGTCAACAACAAATAAAAAAAACTTTATTGATAACCAATGTAAGACATGTTTGTATCTTCTTAACCCCCACAGTAATAGTGTGTTGGCTAAGCAACACATGATAGGATGGGTAGAGTTGATTTTAAGGATTTTTTTTTATCACCGCATCTTACTACCCGTTTGGTTTACATGCTACGCATTTATGTACTACCTACACTAATAGTTTTATGAATAAGGTTATATTTAGAGGAATTGTACTTCAATTTGTGTTGAAGGAGAGTGGGAGAGAGTAAAACCATTTTGGAAACATCTCTTCAGTACATCAAATTCAGACCTCGATCTCCCTACTATCGGCAGTCTAGTCTACTGCAAGAGAAGCATGTTAGATCATGCGGCCACCGAAGTGGGTTTTAAGGAAATTCACCCACATTATCTTATAGAGATGGCGAATCGCACAGTGAAAAAAACACCTCTTGCCACTCAGTCGGGAATTGAACCTCAGACTCCTGAGTCAGATTCGTGCATGGCACCACTGGTTAATACCAATCTCAGGCTATGAAGAAAAAAAATAAGCTCATTTATAAAATATATTTTGGAGCAGTTAATTTTGAAATAATTTTCTCAGGTTCATCTTGATAATGTTAACAATCCTCTCATTCCATTTAAAAAATAAATAAAAAGCTTTTATCAACAAAAAGTAATAAATCAAATGAATTACATGAGTTTAATGGCCTTTTAAAGGAAAAGCACTTTTCACTTTTTAAGATGAATAAGTGTGAATGATTTATTTTTATTTTGAGGTATTTAATATGCAATTTCTGAACCAACTATTTATATCAGCACATGACTTACAAACTTCCTAGAAAATACACAACATCCAGTCCCTGGCCATTAATTCAGCACTGTTAAAGATTTCACCAATAATAAATGTTTTGCCAATAGCAGGAATAAACCAGAAAACTCTTGGCTCAGTAAGCAGGTGTACTACAAACGAATGATATACAGAGAAATAATGAAAATATCGCAAGACATGTTTATACGAATTTGTACTTAACACATCAAAATATTATTAAAGTTAATTGTATATTTTTTAATATATTGCACATACGCAAAGTAAAACAAAATTTAATTTTTTCATTAAATTCATTACTTGGCCTTTTCTATGCAAAAAAATAGTCAATTGCGTCGATTTTTTATTATAATTAACAATATCAAATCTAAACATATTTTTACTTGTAGCAGACGACATTGTTCTTTGCATGAAACTACCAGAAATAATAGTACTAACTGCACTATTATAATTTTCTTCTTAATATGCCTATAACAAATCAAAGTTTCCCAGTCCAAAAATATTTGTCTCCCCCAAAGACAATTGGTAAAGAAGAAGAAGAAGTAAAATATGTGTTTATTATTATTATTATTATTATTATTATTATTATTATTATTATTATTAGCACCGCGTTTTACTACCCGTTGGGTTATACACACTTACGCTAATGTGTAATGGTAGGGTTGATTGTGAGATGAAATGGAGGACCTACAGTTTAACGTGGAATCCGAACCACGGTGGAGACCTGGCATTCCTCACATTCACAAGAATATGTGTTTGATATGACCACTAATACGGTCAAATAATTGTGATCAAAGGCAAAAATTTAAGAATTTAAAATTTAATTATAACTTTTTTTTATCCATATCACTTTACTATGCCACTTAATAAATCTTCCAAATAAATTTACTATATCATTTAAGTTTTGAGTAGTTTTTTTTNCATTTAAGTTTTGAGTAGTTTTTTTTTTAACATTTTAAGACTAAAAATGCTTTTTATTTACCACAAATAAGGTTTAGATATATATGATTATAATATATCCCTTTGTAAATTAGATCCATCAGTAGCCTGTTTAAAAAAAAATTAACATTTTAAATGGAAAATAATCTGGATTATAGTAAAACTCATGACTTAAGATGAAAACCAGGAGTGTGGGAAGTTCTGAAAACTTCAACTTGAATGTCAAAAAAAGAGCAAAACATGACTGGCAATAATGAGGCTTTAGAATAAAATGAATATATCTGCTGTTAAAAAATGTCTAATGCACCAAGGAAATTAGGTCGAGGATCGCCGTGGACAAGGAAGCTTTAAACAAGAAGAGGTCACTGCTGACCAGCAAGTTGAGTTTGGAACTGAGAGCATAGCGTTGTATGGAGTAGAAAATTGGGCTCTCAGGAAGATGGAATAGAAATACTCAAGAGCTATGAAATGTGCTGGAGAAGACTTGAGAAGATAAGGTGGAGATAGGATGACAAATGAACAAGTCCTGAAAAGAAAACCATTTGGGATGTGATTCTTCAGTACAAAGCAAGCTGGTTCGGACATATTCTTAGAAGGAACTGTTTTCTGTACAATGTCTGAGATGAAAAGGTTGAGGGAAAGAGGAGCTTAGTAAGATGGAGGATTCAAATATTGGATGGCTTGAAGGAAAGAAGAAAATTCTGGGAGCTGAAGGAGAAGGCAGTTTAAATTATATTTATTGTACTGTCTAAAATTAAATAAATATTAAAACTATAAATTGTTTTTTTTTAATTTTTTTAATTTGAATGTTGACTTGTCTTCGAGAATATTTAATATATTCAAGTCGGCTTTGCTTTAAATCAAAAAAGTGTACTTAGCACAACTTGGTGTTAACTAAAGGATAACATTCAAGCAAGCCATGAAATAAGTTACTCACGGCAGCATGGAGATAGCATTGGGCTAGGACAGCAACTCACAGGTATGCAAATGCAAGGCTTCGTAGCTGAAACATAAAGTTTACAAATTAATCTATATTTGGTAACTATTTTATTTTTATATTACTATTGCACCATTAAAGGAGAAAGAGTGGTGGAAGGATATAGATGGAGCCATTTTAATAAAAATTCCCCGGCCACATGCTGGAAACATTTGATCATGAAAAGGGAACTAGCACAATTTAACTTTTACAACAAAAAAGACCACAGTTCCCACTTGACACTGCTGTCAATGGACAAAGAGGTGATGGCTGCCTCTTGAAGAAAATATATCACTACCGTCCAATCCCCTGACTTAGGTTTCATATTATCAGAACTCATTAGGAGGAAGTATGAAACGTACAATGCAACTTCCTAAAAGAGGAAACAAAAAAAACAACACAAAAGGCAGGAAAAGGAAATTGTGATTGAAGTGTTAATATCATCGGCTGCAATGAGCTATCAATGATATAACAGCCACCACACATCCATCACGCACTTTGCCTTAAAATACTAATAAACAATGGCACTGTTTCCAGGTGTCATTTTTTCAATTCTTTTCAAATATGACTCGGCTATAGGTGATTTCCATAATTATAATCATTCATTTCCCAAGCTCCGCCTTTCATATAGAATACTTAATTGTAAAGCATTGCTTTCTTGCATCTGGGAGTCAAGTTGAATCCACTCTTTTTATTAATCCAAATCTCAAACCCTGAATCTTAAAATTTAGATTTGAATCTTGGAAAAAAATAACGAACACAAGAGAAAATAAAAAATGGTAGCCAAATGTTGACATTTTTTATATATGCCATTCATCATAACATTAATACAGTAGGGCCCCCATATTCACTGATTCAGTGTCCGGGGGTTTCAGTTATCTGTGGTTTACTGCTACCCAATTTTATTTATTTTTATTTAAAGTAAAATAGTTTTTAAGTCAGAATGCTTACATCACCGCACTTCATCCCTTTATCGTGGGCATAGTGCTATCATATCACTGTCGTTATCATGTGATCGTCGCAACAATAAGAATGGAGAATAGTAAGTACACTTTATTGTATGATACACATTATTTACTTTATTTAATGTTGGTAATGTCTTACTGTGAATAATTTTATCAATTAAACTTTCCCCATATTTATATATGTTACATGAATATCATGTTATATAATAGTTTAGTATTCTCCGCGGTTTCATGTAACCATGGATATGGAGGCCCTACTCTACATCATGCGTTGATGTTTTGCTATTGATGTCTGATGTTTGCACCATCTACAGTGATTGGTCGTTGTTATAATACCACCAATATTCTACTGTAATATCAATGTTCTCTCTTGTACATGCAAACTTTTGACAGCTGGGTTATTTTTTTTAATAAATGGTATTTGCAATTTAATATTAAATTTTGACTACTTAAAATAATTATTTTGATATGTTGCCTGCATATAATTTGAAAAGGAAGTAAGACGTGGTGGTGCTAAACAAAAAGTTGTAGTTTTTAAATTTTATATTTTTTATATGAAATAAATGACTTTATAATTTTGTAATATTGGGATTAACCCATTTATAGAGAGACCCTGATTTCAGCTAAATAAAATGGATTCGATTTTATTGAATAAAAGGATGGATTTGGTTGTTATTTTTAAGTCTTTATATGAAAGGAATATTTCGGCTAGAAATCCTAATAAAAAAAATAAGTAAAAGTCCATTCAAACTTAAGTTATATAGTTAAATAGATACAACAATGACTGCTAAATTTTAAATATTTGCCTTTGGTAACAATTTGACTGTCATAATATAGAGATCTAATACATATCATCTACGTGTTTATAATTTGAGGTGGTCCAATGGCTAAATAATTTTATAATAATGGAAATTGTCAAATTGATAGAACTAAAGAAAAAGGGTAAAATAAACTAATAATATTAAATTTAGTTAACAAAGCCCACCTAGGGAAAGAGGAAAAATGTACAAAGATGACATATTTTCTTTCTTCTATCTTCTATATTAGAAATAGTCACACACATTTTAACACAAATAGAATAATAGTTCAGCATTGTTGCCTATATCAAACACAAAGGAAGAAATGGTACGGAACTTTGCACAGACTTTCTCGCTCTAATGTTTAAAAATGGATATATTTGCTTAAAACTTGTAATATATGTGAAACAAAATAATATACACTAGCAAACCCAAGCCTAAATTGCACTATATTTATGTAAAACATTTTTTGAGTCCCGGTTTTATTTTTTTAATTTTATTTTTAAAGAATTCAAGTCCCCATTTGTATGTTTGGACCGATGAAAAATATCAATATTGGGTCCACAAGGGTCAACACCCCATATTAAAATTTTCGACATTTTACTAGGGGTTGCACATCTTTTTGTGATCACATTGCTATTAAATTCCTCATTTATAAATTTTGACCAGTAAAAAAATGTAAATATTGACTATTGAGTCTAAAATGGAGATAGATCATTTTTGTACAAACATTTATCCTACGAGGTTTAAGGAAAAATAACAAACTTTTTGAGAGACTTACTTATATTTAATTACCCTATGGCATTGGATAATTATTGCGTTAAAACTTAAGTAGTATCTCTGTACAACTAAGGCTTACAAAATTGTATTAATATATTTGCCAATATCTCAGAAACTGTTGGATTTAGGAAAAATAGATTTCTTATAAAAGTTTTTAATTTCTGATAGTACTACAATTTTGCAATGAAAAGTTATTTAGTATCTAATATAGTTGCGGAGATACGGAAATTTCCGCTTCTGTAAAGTATCCTAAAAGTCATGTTTATGGGAAAATGAAATTAGCCAGTTTATTTATAATCTTAATCAATGCTTGGATACAAATTTTTATCAAAATCGTTAGAGCCAATTTTGAGAAAATCGCATTTTTTCTCTTTTCGCCCTTTATTAAACTACTCTTAATTTTAAGTTTAAAAACACACACAGACAGACGGCATTGCAAATACCACTTTTTAGGGTTCGGGGAGTCAGTGATAAGTAATTTCATATCTCAAATAGTTTTGGAGATATGATAAAAAAATATATAATTTACGCATCAGACCGGAGCCCTTAGTCATTATGCCGAAATATTGAGATTGGCCATTTTGTTTGGAATATTTATAAATGTTTAGAAATGAAATTTAATCAAAATTGTTAGAGCCAATTTTGAGAAAATTGACTTTTTCTTTTTTTGCCCTTCAGTAAACTACCCTTAATTTCAGGGTTATATATCCAATTCCAAAGACCCCGCGAGGAAACCCTATGAAAACCCTAAGTATTAGCCCGATTGGTAAAATAATTTAGGCTCTAGTTGAGGGTACAGACAGATTTGGGAGGTCATGAAACGTCGAGATTCATCAAAATCTCGATTTCGATTTTTTTGGCGATCACAATACTTTACTTACCTGTAAGATAGTGAGAAAGTAAAAAAATAAGAAGAGAGAATCTACTTGACACAAACGCTGGATTTCTCCATTTTGAATGTCAAAATATTACTCTATTTGTGTTAAAATGTGTGTGTAACCACTTCTACTATAGAAGACAGAAGAAAGAAAGAAGTTGCCTATGCACATTGGATTCTTCCCACATTTTTCCTCTTTCTTTAGGTGGGCTTTCTTGATCAAATTTACTCTTATTAGTTTATTTTCCCTTTTTCATTAGTTTTATCAATTTCCATTGTTATAAAACATATCTTCTTTACAGTGACCGGGTGGTCTAGGGGTAAGGTGTCAGACTTCTGTGCTGGGGGTCCGAGATTCAATCCTCGGTCCCGGCTCAGATTTATCTGATTGCTAAACCCTTCCTTCACCTCTGACAAGAAGTGTATTAATCACAACTTGTGAATGTGTGAAATGTCAAGCCTCCACCGTGGTTCGGATTCCACGTTAAACTGTAGGTCCTCCATTTTATCTCACAATCACCCTACCAATACACATTAACGTGAGTGTGTATTACCCGGACGAGTAGTAAGACACAGTGCTAATAGTAATAAAATTACAAATATACAAAAATTACAAAAATACAAATTATAATCTTTGATTGAGGGAATATATTTTTAATTGGAAAACTTTGATTTGTTATAGGAATATTAAGAGAAAAATTATAATAGTGCAGTTGGTACTCTTTTTTTACTAGTTATTTTGGAAAAAGAACAATGTCGTCTGCTACTAAATGAAAATGTGTGTTACGTTTGGAGATCGTTAATTTTCATTTAATTCAAAATAAGTGACCATTATTCACAAATAAAGTCAAGTATTTAATCAGGTTCGAGAACAGAATAAATTTCATTTTATGTTACTAATTTTAACACGCTAAGTAAAGTTTAGTAAAAACAGGTATCGCCATATTTCAGTGTTTCTACTCATTAATCACAAAACACATTCTTATTCTTAGCTAAGCTACCCTTTTAAAAAAATATTTAACACTGCTTCTTACTACTCTTTTGGATTATATGCTTATGTACTAATTACACTAATGGTTTTAAGGATGAGGATGGTTATATTTAGATTTAGATTTTCACATTTACGTGGAGAGAGTGGAAAACCATTTTGGAAAAACCACCCTCAGTACACCCGACCGAGATTCCAACCTCGATCTCGCCATCATCAGCGGCAGTCTAGTCTACTGCGAGAGTGATACATTATATCATGTGGCCACTGAAGTGGTTTAAAAAAATAAATTAAAACACCTATGGCTTTTTGTTGGAAACAGAGATGTTTAGACACTGATGTGTTTTTTTTAAATATCGATGGGACTTCACTGATGTTGGCATAACTTTGTTGCTATTGATGCTCATCCATAAGGTGAACCACCAATAAGTAATATTATAGCTCTAGAACCAATTACAATTGAAAATTTATAAAGAAAAACTTTTTTAATTCAATGTGTATGTGAGACTTTCTCTGTTCCTTAGAATCCTAATCCACAAAAAAAAACAACAGAGATTGTGACATCTCTAGTTTTATTTTAAACCAGTTTATACTTCTCCATCACTCAGCTAAGTGTACTAGCTGTCCCTCCTAATTAAACCATGATTTATTCCAGTGCTCTATTCCAAATTATCTTAAAAACAAAAAAGGAATTTATAGATCAAAACTCACTTATTTTCTTAAGTCTGTGCTTCTTTTCCCATTCAGCCATAGATAACCCAGGTTTGGTCCACTGGTCTCTACCAGAATAGGTTGTATGTTTCTTCCGTCGAACTGAGTCTAATAAATGTGGTCTGGTACACAAGTGCTCGGCACAGCAATCATCGTCTCTCGTGTAAAAATGGCCGTGTCGCGAGGGTATCAACCGGTTTGAACAGTATGGTACATCCTCGCATGGAGGGTACACCATGAACTTCTTGTTTTGAAGGTCGTACCATTTTTCCTCAGCCAAACGTTCCTTCAAATCATCACTAGAGCAATGGCAGTCCCACATATGTTGGTCTGAAATGCATGTATCGTCTTGAGGTGATTTGGTCAAATGTTCTGTATGGGAGTCGATTGGATCAGATCTCCCATCCTCATTCCAGATACTTGTGTGATGCTGAGGAAGCAATTGTTCCTTGTAGTATTTATTAAGCATCTTTTCGTCATCCGAAGTCTGCTCATTGTATTCACCAGTTAATGACTCATTGTTAAGGTGAGAATGTGATGAATATTTTTGGCTAAGCCGGCCATGCTCATTAGTCAAATTTTCCCTCCCATATTGAGTCTCTGAACACACTTCATTAGATTGTGTGGTCAAATGTTGCCCGTTAGATTGTGTGGTCAAATGTTGCCCGTTAGATTGTGTGGTCAAATGTTGCCCGTTAGA
>CABFVX010011270.1:0-11228 GCA_902151425.1 Timema shepardi | reverse complement strand
TTCATCTCACAATCACCCTACCATTACACATTAGCGTAAGTGCGTATAACCCGAACGGGTAGTAAGACGCGGTGCTAATAACAACATTATGAAGGAACGGCTAACTTTTTAAATTAAGCTTTACATGGCGAAACATAACTATAATACTACTTTAAATGGATAAAGTAAACATTTTAAATGGAAAAAATTCTGGTGTATATCCTGAATATGAGAGGCGAGTACTTTTGGAGTTTTTTTTTAAAGTCTAAGGGTTAAGGAGTAGGCAACTGAATCCGGGTGAAATCTGATGTTCTGAGCTGCGATTTTCCAACATTCTGTCTCTGAATGAATATTCGTCACGAACAATATCGGCTGCAGGTAAAGCTAACAAAATTACGAACAAGGTAGGAAGGTTAGTATCTTACATCTATAAAAATTGCGTCACGCGTCAAGTCATGTGAACAGTGGTTGTCAATACCTAGAATCTATCTTGGTAAGAGTATAGTGACAACTCTTGGAAGGTTCTTTATTGGAAACATTGAATGGAAATATTATTATAATCATTGATAATTTTTAAGCACCGCGTCTTACTACCCGTTCGGGTTTGACGACTACGTACTAGTTACGCTAATGTGTTAAGGATTAGGAAGGTAGAATTTAGAAGAAATATACCCGCATTTGCGTTGAAAGAAAGAGAGATTGGGAAACCATTTAGGGAAAACCATCCTGAGTACATCCAACCATGATTAAACCACGATCTCCCCATTATCAGCAGTTTAGTCTACTGGGAGTGTGACGCCTTAGCCCATGTGGCCCACCAATTGATAATATAGTACTACCAAGCACATAATAAATATTTCCGAATAGATTGATATGTCCCTTTCAGTCAATGTTTGCAATAAAGAAGCTTGTTATAGCTGTCACTTACATACTCTCCTACCGTGGATAGAATATATCTACATAACAAAAGCCATGTGCTGTTTAACTGTCCAAAGTTTTACTCAAACTTCCTTATAAGGTGCAAAGCTGAAACTTCGCACACTGATTGCTTAAGTGCTGTAATTACCCCCAAAGTTATTAAAACTTCAATTTTGTGCAGGGGTGAGGGGTGACTCCAGAGGTAATTAACCACACAGAAATCACGTGGCAAGAGCTATACATAAGAGTTTTGACCTATGGAGTACGCCACCTTTATTATAAACATTCAAAACTTAACAAAAAAATATTATTGGTTTTTTCATTCATATATGCTCCCTCTGAACTGACTGATTATATCAGGACAAGCCTGATAAACTAATTTAAATCATTAGCAGACACAACATCCAGTCCCCAGCTGTTAATTAATCTCTGTGAAAGGGGAAACCCACATTTCACCAATGATACATTTTTCGACCATGCCAGGAATCGAAGCCAGGATCCTGAGCTCAGTGGGCAGACACGTTACCGACTGAGCTAAGGTATGGAACTTTGGGGGAAAAATAATCCCTATAACCTTGCAGAACCACGAACACAAATCACCTTTCTCCTATTTTGAAAAATCTAAGAAATATATATAAAAACAACACGCCGAGTCCGAAATTGGGGACAAGCCTAGCTCTTGGTAAAATAATAATGTTTATTGTTGCTCATACACTTGGGTTATGCTTATTTTAATTACGTAAATGTAAAAGGTAGAATTAATAAGAAATGTTCTCACATTTGCGTGGAGATAGCAGGGATGGATCCAGGATTTTTGGGAAAGGGGGGCACTCACATGGGACCAGGTCGGGACAGTTTCCCCCTCGGGAAATTCTGGCAGAAAAATTCTTAATAATTCGAGAGTAATTTAAAAATTAATCTTTAAATTTAAAAATAAACGCATTTAAGTACAATGTTTATTTATACTTTTTGTCAATCTTTGCCAATTAATTAATGTGTTAAAAATTTAAATCAATTATTGACAGTGAGTGACACATGACGAAACTGGTTAGTGAGATACAACGTACACGTACAATCAGTAGTGACTTCAACATAGAGTTAAATGGTCTAATTTTTAATTACTATCGTTAATACTAATTAAAAAAATTATTTAGTGTGTGCGCGCCCCCTCTGAATCTGCCCCTGGGAAAGATTTTTATTAACTATTTTGATAAAAAAAACACTCTCAGTACACCTATAAGGGACATGAACCCAGAATTCCCCGTAGCATTAAAACCGAACAAGATGAACCTACCAGTCCGCGTGCACACCGATGTGGGTAAAATAATATAAATTAAATAGTAAAATGTTAGCAATATTTACCTAAAACAATATATTTTCTAAAATGATCTTCCTACCAAAATTCCACTTTAGTTTCTAAGCCCTGATTTTGATCGGAAGTCCACTTTCGACCATCAACATTGATTGAACGTCAATACAATTTGACATTCTATAAAAAGTCTTATTTGATTTGATAATTAAACAGATTCATCGAAAAAGTTATTAAAAGATTCCAATAATACTTCCTTCTGGATTACTGTATATGTTTACATTAATAATTACACGGAATAAGAATATAAATACAAATTGTACTAGTTTCATTTGCACTACTGTGGCAACATGAGTTTCCATCTTTCAAATAACGGCCTTCCTATGAAAATCAGACTGTAGTTTTATATAATGGCTGTCTGCTTGTTATTTATTTCTTCATCTCCCTTTCAGATATAATGCGTACAGTATACAATGTTTCTCGAGGAATTCTTCTTCACTGGTAGGAAATTGAAATCGAACTTATCTTACTCCCCACCCCCCATCCTAACATGAATAGTTTAAAACTCTTGTAATGGGAAAGATGTTTCAGAGAAAGCCTCAGACCTCGTTGAGAGCTTACTCTATATAGAGTCACCTACAAGGAGGGTATTCGAGATAGTCGATATTCGCAAAAAAAAAACCTCGACATTTTTATTTAAAATAATACTATGAAGACAATGGCTTGATATACAAATTTTAAGCAATTATATTGAATGTGTAGTGGAAAGGGTAACAAAATTAGAGCCAAAAAATATAACAAAATTGTATGAATTCAGTGTGATGTCTTTGTTGCTTATAATGTAATAGACATGACCAATAAAGTAGCATTTTGTCAGTGGCCTCAACTTTTTTTAAATTCAATTTTAAATATCTTCACTTTGACTTGAACCGTAAAGTTTAGAGATTCTAGGATTCGAGCTCAGATTTGAGACCCTAAAGGAATTTTAATATTAGGATTCAAGAAATGTAGGATTTGACCCATCTCTAATATTATTTTATTTTATACATATTTGCGATATGATCCTTCATTCGAGATATTAATGTATATCGATGTTTCGTTAAAAAAGTGACATTTACGATGTCGTATGTCTGTATGTATCTGTGTGGGTGTGTCTTTATATCGGCCTAGACCAGAAACAATTTTACTCATCGTCCTGAAACTTGGTATCAATGGTTTTCATAAGGTTCCCCCAGTGAGTTTTTGGAATTTTATATCCAACCCTAAAATTAAGAGTAGTCTACTTCAAGGTAAAATATATATATATATATATATACTTTGACGTGAATACGTCTTTAAATTTTGCTACCATACGGGGGCAATCCAAAAAACCTAATGATAACAAAATCGGGGGATACAGTTTGGCGTTGTAGTTTCGAATCTATCCTATACATACAAAATTAAATTATACCACTGGATATCTAGAGGATCAAAGAATGCATCACGATACGCGAGAACAGTGACGCATCGCGCGCGGTGGAGGGGGAAGCGCCGCCATTTTGATGTTATTTTTGCTGCGTATCGAGATTTGCAATTAGTATAACTTTTGACTCGGAGAAGCTACGATGTTCGTTTAAGTTTTAATCGTCAGCTGTTGTCAAATTCTATCGATTATATATAAAACATTAGTTTAAAGTAGTGACAGTGAATATAATAAGCTGTTCGAATAAAAAAATATTATCAAAAATACAGTTTAGCGTTGTAGTTTCGAATCTATCCTCTATATCCAATGGTTTGAGATCATATTGTAATACCGCTAAGAACAGACAAATTGCAACTACATCATCGGTAGCGGTATCATCATCATCGAGTCGCAAAGCCGGCGGAGACGCCTTATATCGCAACATCAATAGCTTCACTGATTGTAATAGAGTTAACATTGACATTTCAGAAATTTATTTGGAAATGAAAGACGCAAAAGCTGGTAATGTATGTCTAGTAAACGTAAAGGCCAATGGCATCTTCAAATTCGTACTCGGGTGTGTGTATATCCACCCGGGCACAGCGTTAGCAGAAATTAAACTCTTTATGTTACGATCGTTGTTAAAATATTCCAAAAACATCGCTAAAATTATACCCGATTACGAGCCTGTTATGATAGTTGGAGACTTTAATGTTGATGTCTCACAAAACCGCTCATTGCCCGACATCATGCTCAGCGAGTACAATTTGTCTTATATTCAAACTTCTCCAACAACGTTAGGTAATACCTGTATTGATTTAACGTTTACCAGAAATCTCGATGTATATTGTATGCCATTTGTGTCGTACTTTTCGTATCACAGACCTAGAATTAATAAAGTTATATTGTAACACAATAATTATTTGTTTCCTTGCTTTTATTCTAAATACATAAATAAAAATATTTTATTTAAAAAAATATATAACCCGTTACATAAACGTATTCACGTACAACACACGGCCGTGTCCATGACACAGCCACACCCCATTTTTTTTTCTTGAAATAAGCTTAAACATTTTAATTAAAATTCATATATTTGCACTGTTTAACATTAAAAACAAAATGGCGCAGTTAATGTTTAAGGTAGAACTATTTAGAGTATAGTTTACAAATGCGGGTTTTCCAATTTTGATATCTCTGCAACCCTTTGAGATACACAATAACTGTCATTGAAAACGTGTAGTAGGTACTCTTAAAAATAAACCACTTTTATCTGAAAGAATATTTAATAAAATCTGTATTTTCCGAGCTATTGGCAAATATATTATTTTTAATAGTTCTTTGAAAATGGGGATATGAAAATGCACAGTACAAATAATGTGTTTCTGTAACAGTGTATATTACTTCATGTATTCATTGGTGAAATGCGATGTTCTTTTTTTCCCCAATTATGTTTCTATAAAATGTATACTATTTAGTTTCACATATCCTAACAGTTTTACGTAAATTTATCCATTTTTATAATTTAAAGGAAGCTAAGTTTCTGCGGTGGACCGTACCATTAACTTTTAATAATATTATTTATATTTTTGAGGATGGAAGGTAATTACAAATAATAAAACGGCACTACATAAAAAAAGCAATATACAAAAACGTTAACAAATTTAGGTTAGAGTATTTTAAATTACAAATTTGGGAAAATGAGTCAATATAATGGTAGGAATAAAATATTTCTACTACTTTCTTTTCTGTAATGCGGTTGTCAAACTTATTAACAGAAAAGTCAACAGTTTAGATGAGTATAATATTCTCTTAGTATAAAACTTTACATTCGACCCGGATTTGTGAAACTCCTGTCTTTCAAAAGATCGTGACTAGTTTGTACAAACTGTCTGTGTCTCATCTTTATCCTCCTTCCTCCCCCTCCCCTCCAAAGCAAAGCTGATCCGTTCACCGCAGGACTCAGAAATTGTTCCCAATTCCCAGCCTCCAATCTCCTTGATTGAAATCCTACGAGCGGAGATGGCAAACTACACGTCGAACGCGCCGCGAACGTGTATTTCCGCGTGTGGTGGTGGTTCGTGGATGTTCTTGGCGCCAATCGGATTTATACACTTCAAAGGGCCATGTCAGTAATCATAATTAAATACTCTATTTTAGAGAGCTATCGTTTTATTGTAAAACATTGACAAATCATTTAATAAATATAATTTCGACACATTTGAAATGTTTATTTGTTGATCTCTAATAAAATTACGGATATATCTTTTAATTTATCAAACTATATAATAGTACGGTTTAAGTTTCATAGAACGAGTCTTATATGACTCATAGAAAATCTATTTGTTAACTTTCACGTATTCATACGTAAAGTCATGTTAACTGAAGCTGATAGAAATTGTCATTATCTATAAAATAAAAATATTAATATAGTAGAAAAAAAGAAGTTTGGCTTTCCTAAAATGCTATTTTTATTAAAATTTGACTGTAGTACAAACAGCAAGCGAACTAAATTTCCTTTTAGGAAATACAAACTTTTTTTTTCAATCAACAATAATAGTTTTTTTACTGATATTATTTTATAATCATTGTTACTATCTATCTAACGTTGCAGCGAAAAATCACATTACTTGACATATGAATATATTAAAGTATTTTTACTCACTTATGTGTCTGTCAAATATAGTCCTAACTACCACAAAACGTATTTAGCCTTATGGTAGATATCTGGATATATAGCAAGGCGTGGTGGGTTTTTTTTAGTGGCATTAAATTATTTTTTAAACCTTTATTTTGTGTAACAGTGCAGTCACATTTTAATATTTTATCACTGATTCAAATTAAATTAGTTAATTAATTATTCTTCAATCACGCAAAACAAGTAGACGATTACGAGGTATCTTATATGTATTTTCAATGCCTGCTATACGATTACATTTTTAACCATGACTAACTAACATTACATTTAGTTTTGTACTAGTTTAAGGAAAGTTTCTTTAGAGATATAATTGTTTTCACAAGAGTGAATTGTAAGAGATGGATAATATTAAATTACAATAACTATAAAGATAATAAAGATAATCTAAACAAAGATACAATTTAAATTGGCTACGAAAACAACCATCACTAAATACTTCTTTCAATTAATGACGTCTATTTGGTGAACTCGAAGCTATTTAACGTATCAGAATGCATTAAAGTTTCACTTACCTTTTTCCATATTTCTTTTGGTTATTTAATATGCACTTTCTGAACTGACTCATTATATCAGCATACGATAATATCTATGAGCGAGAGCAAAAGGGCCTACCAATTCTGCCGGAAAACGTATTTTCACATACCGTGCATGGTAATTTACATTCCACAATCGACATGGGACTGACGGATTTACTTTCCCTCCGAAGGAAGTTGTGCTGCGGATTTTTATCTCTCAAGAAAAATCTGTCAAACCCGGCTGGGATTGAACCCACGAACGTCGGGTCATGAGGCGCGCACTTTACCCCAATAACACAGAGGTAGAATTAAGGTACCTAAGCACTCACGAAAATAGAAAACGGGTAAAAAGGGAAAAAATTAGTAGTTCACCCTACGAAACTTCTAGTTTACCTGCTTATAACACTTTCACTCTTCCACTGACGAGTATACACACTCTTTCTACTATTTGTGCCTGGACAGCATTGACTCGCATTTAAAAATGATATTTTTCTCGTTCTATATTTTAGATAGACAAATTCTTTCACGGATTTTTTAAATCTACATCTTGGCAGGATGATTCTTACCGGCCATTTTCGCGAATAAATCAACTAGCCTTAGTTACAGACAGTTTAAAAAAAACACGCTTACAATAAAAACTATTTCAAGACAAAATAAATATTTTCTAACAATGTAATAATATTTTTTATAATTATTTAAGAATGTTTTTAATGCTTTATCTTTAAAGCTCGGCGAATAAAACGAAAATGCATTAATATGGGAAATTCTATCTTGACTTGTCGGTCGTTACGTCACAGGTAGCCAAGTCCTCAAATTAAATATAGTTTTTAAAAATGAACACCATACTTAGGATTTGGACATATACAATTCATGCATTAAGTTTGAACTACATGTTTAAAAAAAAATAGAATGAATAGTGACACAATACACTCTTTCTTTAACATGAGCTATTCTTTACTTTAATAATAGGTTTGATCACCAATTTAATCCGGGAGGCACGGTTAATTTTTAAAAGGAATATTTGTGTGTTACATGTACAAATATCTGTTTTTTTTATATTTCTCTGAATGTTTTGAATTTAGGAGCAAAGGGCAAAAAATCAAACACCATTCAATAAAAAAACAGTACGCTAACGTAGTAAAACATCGAAAACAAGTCTGAAATTATATATTTTTTTATTCTCCTATTTGTATGCCCGCCCGAAGAATTGAAAACGTGACCCGATAGTTCCGCTGGAGCTAACAAATCCCTCGTCAGCCGCTACAAAGGTTACATACAGGGTACTTATTATTCGATAACCATCCTTGTAACGTCTGTATGGGGAACTAATTAAGCGGTGGCTCTCAACAAAGGGAGAGCCAAGTAAAGGATAATCTACTAGAAATTAGATTTTAAAGAGTAATCTAATAGCGCTTGTGGGATTAAAGCTACAGAGTATGAGCGTTTTAATTCTGGTGGTAGATCAGAACAGCCTTTGAAGAAAATATCTGCACTCGGCGATAAGAAATAAAAAATACAACACTTTTTGAAAGGAGTGATTAAATGTAGAGTCGAGTCGATATTTTACGAATCCGAATCGTAATTTAACCTTTGGATCCAGAATATTGAGCTCGAATCCGAATCTTGAAAAAATTATGAACCTAGGAGGAAATCGAATAATAGAAAATAGAAAAAAAAACATAATTTTTTAGAATCAATTTATTATAACATTTATACATTCAGTTAAGTGTTAAATTACCGGTCTGAGGTCTGTTTATTGAGTTTGTCGTATAGTTATGTTGTTTATAAACCACAAATCTGCAGTATTAAATATTTTAAATAAAGTTCAATAAAAAATAGTCTTGAATCCGATATTTTCTCGAATCTTCTAAGGATTTGATAGTACCATCCTAATTTAATGTATATTTGAGGAGGAAGGACAGTTTATGAGAATTACAAAATATAGTATACTAAATTTAATTGGTATTTGTTTATTTTCCCCTGCATCTTAGTAAATAATAATAATAATAATAATAATAATAATAATAATACGGCCTTACTGACACAGTTAAGGCTTCCACTGACATAATTTGACAATTAAATGAGTTAATATTTCAATTTAAACAAATGATATACAAAATAATTAAAGCACAAGTAAAACACAAATATTTCAGCGAAATATAAAAATAGAGTAAAAATATTGTTAAAGGGGTGATAAGAGTTATTTTTGAGTTAAGCCTAAAGTGAATCTAGCGCCACACACGCAAATAAAAACACACATCACAAAGTATTATACTATTCTCACACTTCTCAATATCACGACTAAGTGTCCTAGTTACCTTTCTGATTATCTGTATATATTAATAAAAGCTAATGGAATAAAGATGAGTAAAGCAAAAATGTATATAAAATGTAGCCGCGTTTGCGTGAAACCATTAAAAAAAACTAAGCTCACCCCACACTGGTCTCCCCGTCGTCAGCAATCCAATATAACATGAGAGTGACGCATTAGTGATTAGACCATGCGATCACCGATGCGGGTTTCACATGCGGTTTGCTGCTGTCACTTTTAACAGATATTATCAATACCTATGAAATCATATTGAAAATATAGTAAAACGTTAATGACATTGGCAAAAAAAAAGTGTTTGCTTTTTTGAAAATTATTATTAATGGAACCCTATTATAGTTCTCAAACAATTCCTTTATAAAATTGTTTTAATGGCATGTATATAAAATAATTACCTATTTTATTAAAAATCGTTATTGAAAATAATTAGAAATTTACCATTTGATGCAATTTATTTATTTCTAATCATTAATTTTTGTATTCACTTGTTTAGAAAATATTAATTTCTTAACTATCAGCACAGGTAAAGAGAATAACTCACATAGTTTGTTTATGTCAGCTCAATCTATTTTTTTCATGATTCTTTGATAGCGAATGAAACATAGACTGGCATTAGAGATGTAGGCGACCGTCTCTTTAACCTTATCACTCATCGGAAATTAAAAATAATCTATAACACATTCCCTCCCAAATTGTGTAACACCCTCCGCTGTGCCCCCATCCTCCTTTACCCCACACAAAACTGAACCCTAAACTGATGTAGTTTAAAGTTATATTTTAAAAACCTACCCAGCGAATATTTAAAACGAAAGAATGGTATATTTGCTTTTGTTATAAGATTAGAATTCTATTGTTTAAGAGAGTTTTCCAAAACAAGCTTATGACTTATCAAAACATCAGCCCACATAGATAAAAAAACATTTACCTTATATTATACTGTAAGCCTGTGGACACAATAAAAATAACTATCATTGGAAACAAACATTAGCAAATACTACTTCATGTAGCGCCTTGTAGCTAACATTGCACTCCGCATGACACAACTGTACGGAATGTAGTATTATTTGATTCACACGGCGTCAGAAAATAAAATCGATGAGTTAGGTATTTCGGGATACATAATCTAATAGCCCCAGTCTAATTTTAAAACACAACGTACAGTAGCCCCACGGCTTCTTTGGTGCTGACTGACAGCTGACAGCTTACAGCTTTGAAAAGTTACCAGAACAAATTATGTATCCCTACGTGGAACTATATGATCCGCAAAAACATGTGTTTAGCAGCTGTCACTTCTGACAGTCAAACTTTAGGTATATACCTAAATGTTGACTGTGCTGACAGCTCACAGATGACCTCTGACAGTCAACATTTAGGTATATACCTACATTTTGACTGTCAGAGGTCAGCTGTGAGCTGTCAGTCAGTACCAAAGAAGCCATGAGGCTACTGTAGTTTTTTGCAACTTTTAAACAGCTTAGGGATTATAATTCACTGACCATTCATAGCTTTGCCAACGTTTTCGGGAAGTCAAAAGTTTCATAAAGCCTTAATATTTCTACGTATTTGAGTTGCTATTATAAACTTTTTAAATGTACAGTTTGAAAATAATTATTTAAATTAACCTATTTAGATTTCTGACTTAAAAATACACACTTTTAGCGTTCCATAGATTATTCATGTTTTATTATTATTTCGTTAAATAACGAGATTTTAGAATGAAGTATTTTAAATTTACAAAGCAATTCGTCAATATAATCCAGAGATCTATTTAGATAAGTGTTTAGTATTCATTTTGTACATACCTGTTTAAGTTTAAACCACTCACGCAAATGTGGATACATTTTATCTAAATTCAATCATACTTATCCCTATCACATTAGCGTAGTTAGTACATATGCGTCGTCGGTGACCTGGTGGTCTAGGGGTAAGGTGTCAGTCCTCTATGCTGGTGGCCGGGGTTCAATACTCGGTCCCGGCACAGATTTATCTGATTATCAAACCCTTCCTTCACCTCTGACAAGACATCTTGTGAATGTGGG
>CABFVX010011269.1:0-11228 GCA_902151425.1 Timema shepardi | reverse complement strand
TCAGTCAATAAAGACTCGTTGCTAGAGATTGTTTATAATTGGTCGGTTAATAAAGACTCGTTGCTAGAGATTGTTTATAATTGGTCAGTTAATAAAGACTCGCTGCTAGAGATTGTTTATAATGGGTCAGTTAATAAAGACTCGTTGCTAGAGATTGATTATAATTGGTCGGTTAATAAAGACTCGTTGCTAGAGATTGTTTAGATAATTGGTCGGTTAATAAAGACTCGTTGCTAGAGATTGTTTATAATTGGTCAGTTAATAAAGACTCGTTGCTAGAGATTGTTGAATTAGTTCGGACCGTGTTTACATCTTGTCATCAACTGCAAAGTGTTATTGTTGTTCAACAGGTTCAATACTTGAGTCTGGTCGTGATGACATTGTTGTGCTGGCCAGAGATAAACTCAGCCCCTGCTGTTGGGATCTGCATCTCGTGAGTATTCAACAAAGGGCCTAACATAAAATGTCAACAGTCACGTAACTTTTTGAGAAAAAAATATCACAAATATTATTACAATACAATATTTGCAGAGGAAGATTTTACCAGACACTAAAAAGCCTATAAAATAACACTAATAATATTGTGAAATGCGACCATAACTAATCACAATAAAATAATGTTTGTAATTTCTAAAAACATATTCCTACCAACCTGGTACACCCTAGACCTCTCTACACTCTGGCAATCTGGTACAAACGTATTGTTACAGTAACAAGCTTCTGCCTGGTATTCTTACTAAAATATCATGATACTGTGTTGATTGTTACAGTAACAAGCGTCTGCCTGGTATTCCTACTAAAATATCATGATACTATGTTGATTGTTACAGTAACTGCGGACAGTGCCAACAGATGTTCGGCCACTTCTTCCAGGGACGCGCATGCGCAGACGCCTGTCTGTTGACAAGAGGTGTCATTTCTCCCGATTGCAACAATCCAAGCTCTATACGCAGATTTATACTCAAGAGAACGTATTCATAGACTTACACATTTTGATGAAACCATTCAATTTTGAAGTACATAAATAATTATTAATCGGTTTACTCTAATTTTTCATCCAAGGTTTTGATTTAAATTAGTTCTTCAATATCTTATTATGAAGACAGCATAAGCTATAAGTTTTAAATTATTTTCTCGTTGTCACTGATAAGTATAGTAAAACTTTGCTTATTTTTTATTTGGACATCTTATTGTTTTATATTATTATATTTATATAATTGTTTATTTATTATGTGTTGGTATTTTATGTACAATAAAAACACGTAAAGCTTTAAACCCAAGTTTAGGTGAGACGAAATGGAACGTGAACCCCTTGCAGTTGAGTAGAAACATTTAGTTTAATGTTCTACACATTGTAGTCTCGACAGTTCTTGTAAATATGTAGCGATCAGAACGGTATTTCACCTGCCAACACTTTGTAATAACCATAACATATTGTCCGAGATTGATCCGTGTTGAAAATTAAACTAAATGTTTCTATTGAAGCAATGTTCGATTCATTTGTAAGAAGTGGGTGTTTTGTTCTAGAAAGTGTAGTAGCTTTGAGCTAGCACTCGGCGGACTTTATCAAGACCAGTATTTTGCTGGTAGAAACAAGATCTGTAGTTCTAGAGCTGGTAGAAACAAGATCTGTAGTTCTAGAGCTGGTAGAAACAAGATATGTAGTTCTAGAGCTGGTAGAAACCATATCTGTAATTCTAGAGCTGGTAAAAACAAGATCTGTAGTTCTAGAGCTGTTAGAAACAAGATCTGTAGTTCTAGAGCTGGTATAAACAAGATCTGTAGTTCTAGAGCTGGTATAAACAAGATATGTAGTTCTAGAGCTAGCAGATGCACCTCGTGGACACTTTATCTGGGGTCCCACACCTTTAGCAGGGGCGTAGTCTTGCATACCTCAGGGACAAAGTTATTTGGGGTGCGGTATGAAAACAAAGTAATTATGTTGTGCATAACTTTCCTCTAGAAGATTTTTATGTCCATAGTTTCAAACACACATATATATACCACTATAAAACCACATGGCTGACTCACTCACTGACTTTAATGTTTACCCACTTACATATAAGCTAGAAATCTGAAATTTGACAAACTTATAGCTTCGAGCCTGTGACTGACAGGAACATTTCAAATAATTAACAAAAACACACACAACTTTCAAAAATATACTTAAACATTAGAATATGCGTATTTTCTCCTTTTGTTTAAACCATAAATAAGGCATCATTAATTTGTAATTGTCAACTTTCAGGGAGGATTTTGAACCCCTAAACCCCCCGCTCACCCCCTCTCTTACGGCCTTGACCACATAAACTTACAACAAACCGAAATTAATACCCCCTTTTTATTTCCTGAAAAGTCAGCCACTGTCCAAGTCCTGTCAAAAAAAGGTATTAAAAGTATATCGACCAACCAGCGGAGAGGAATTCCTTTCATTGGAGAAGAGAAATCAGTGGAAATTCAAATAATGAAAAGGGTAATTATTTAAATAGATAAATAGCTACACTAAAGACTACAATAAACAAACCGTAGCATTACACAGTACGTTATATTTTATTTCTAACATCATATCTACTATTACAGCTATTTAGGAGTATTATACAAACTTATAGAAATTAGATGCGATCGAAAACATACCTTAGTATTAATATATATCTCCAATAGTGTCTACAATTTTCCAAGAGAGTTCATCTTCTCCAAAACAAGCCCCACTTTGTGTTTTAGTTGCGTAAAAAGAGCCACGTTCCTCACTAAGTGGTACATATCTTTTTCCCTCCTGTACGGATCAAGCAGCGATGATAGGTTGTACCTTTTGATATCCCTTCTGAAGCATTTCTGCAGGTGTGTCTCCAGAATGGTTACAACTCTACAGGCCATGGCGACGCTCCGGACCTCCTTGGAAACGAACGATACGTCACGTCCTGAAAGGACACACTCGACGATGCATCTCATGGCCTTCTCTCTGATGTCCGAAACGTTCAGAGACGATGCCGCGAGTTCTGTTATATCGACCGTTCCTGTGTTGCCACCGCGTTGAAACCGTCGACTAGAACTCGACCACACATCCAGAAGGCTCGACTCCCGAGGTTCATTGTGCCCTCTAGACTCTAACGCCATAACCTCGCTATATTTCTTCATAACAATTATAGCGAATACCCAACGAAATATTAGAACCAGCATAAAAAAGGCGACGACAAAGAAGAACCCTCCCAGCCAGTCCACGCCAAGGAACGGATACCTTACAATATTTTTGTATTTGAAAATTCGCACGGAAAGGCCCAAAGTGGACGTGAAAGAACTCCATATATTTCTGAATTGATACGAATGAGAGACAAAGCAGAGATATCCCAAAGCCGTGAAGGAAGTGAGAGCAAAGCAAAACATGATAGAACAGCCGATAAAGGTGGCCGAAACAAGTCGAGGCACGGTTGATGCCGTGGGGAGGCGAAGCCCCGTGGAGAGAAGGTGCCAGAGTTTAAGAAAGACAAAAAACATCATTATCGCGGCCAGAGTTAGGATGACGGTGTCATAGTAAATAAAAGTGTAAAAGCTTACGAAACTCTCCACATTGGCCATGGCGATCTTGAGCGCGTTGGAACGAGCGTGCATTACTCGCAAAAAATATAAAACGCAGATTGCGACCCCCATAGTGACAAATGAGATCATGAGAATGTTCCAGACATTGTTAAAATATCTCTTTGTTTGAATCAATGCAAATTTCCTTCTTTCTCTTCTGATAAAGATGGCGAGCACAAATATGAATACGATTAAAACCACCATAACAAATAGTCCCTCGGTGCTGCCTAAAGGTCGAACTTTGACCACGTGCACTACATTATTTGTAATAAAACCCCCGGTAGCCCCCCGTTCGGCGAGAACTGATACGAGACTTACCAGGTCTCTGTTAGGGTTATAAAGAGTAAATTCAAAGTACACCGCCAATGTCATATTGTCGAACCATCTGTTATACACGAGGTAATCAAGGACTACTTTTGAGGGTTCTAACCCCCTCCCAAGTTCCGCCACGTATCCCCCCCCGTAATAGGAAGACACGTAGCCCTTGCCCAACCACAAGTCAAGTTCCCAGAGGGATTTATACTTCCAGCTCTCTAGTGCTTGAAAGGTCTCATTTTCCGGGCTCGGCACATAAGGGCCCCACGAGGGCCCGTAGTTTTTGGTATCTCCCTTAATGAAAGTCAGTTCTCTGAAACAATTTATTCCCAGAATTTCACCCTTATATTCCGTAGCAATGCAATCGTTCGGGTCCACCCGAATTTGCCGCAGTCTCGGGACACCGATCAAGGTGTTCACCATGTCTTGGAGCTGACCTGTTGTTGGTGTTGTATCGTTGTTATACCACTGGTTGTTGTGTATAACAGGTAAGGCCACTAGCTTTAAGTAATGGACAAAATCTTGGTAAGACGCCACCTCCTCCAATGTTATTATTCCGTAATCAGGCTTTCCGACGAGTTGTGTTTTGATATTTGTGGAGTTGTAGAAAGAGCGAGAATCTCTTATTCCATTTATAATGCAAAGCAGTATAACAGCCAATAGCAAAAATAGGCCTAGGTCAGATACGAATACTCTAATCGTTGCTGCAACTTTGGCGTTCCTGTAGAGCAGGTTCACCCTTTCCTTTGGTAAGGGCTGGTAAATTGGCCCTTTTCGGAGTAAAAATAGCTCTTTTAAAATACGAGGGTGTGAACCTTTGTCAGGTTTAAATTTATCATTTAAGAATCTAACTATTTCACTTCGGTCTTCTATCAAAAACTCTTTTTGCGTCCTTAGTATACAATAACATACTATAAGTAACATTTTAAGTGTGTCTAATATGGCCACATTAAATAGCAGACTGACCAATAAAACACAAAGGAAACGCAAACTCATTGGCCAGCTGTAAGAAACACCAAACAATACTACAAAAAAAATACAAGGTACAAAAATAGCCACCAACAAAAACCAAGCTATATACAGAAACCAGTAGGGGAAACAATATTTCCTTTCCACACATTTTGTTCCAAACATTGGCTTGTTATCAAAGAAATATTGATGTTTCCCCCCCGAAAAGTTTATTTTTGTTTCAGGATCTTCTAAAGTATTTGACCCACGCTGAGAGGGGACTCTGTTCTCGTCAGGTTTAATCTCAACTGGAGAAGACGGAACACCAATACCTGCATGTTTAGTGTTTCGTTTGAACCAGTTTCGCCTTTCTCTAGTTTTATTTGGTGATTTGAAGAAAAATCCAGTCAAACGAGTCATAAACGGTTGTTCCTCGGATTCAAAAATAGTTGTCAAAGTTGGCCGGGACATAAAACCGGCTGGTCTTTTAAGATTTTGTTTGATTTCCGATTGACTCATTTTACGCGCCATAGAACTATCACTTCTTGTATCTTCTTCGCTTTCCAATGGTATAGAAATGGACCCTTGATAGTTTGTTGGGGAAGACGACCATTTAGAGACGGGGTTGGTACACATGAAAACTGTAGCGAGGATACAATAGATAGGGTAGGCAATCAGTGCCACAATTACTCCACGAACAACGTCAGACCAATGAAAGCCATGCCCGCCGTGTTGATCGATCTGCAAAACGGGCTCATCGTGAACTGGGACTTCGTGCAGTTCTGTTACGATCATAAGGAGGATGGTCACATGTGTGAATGATGTACATATTCTCTGGCAACGAGTGAAATTGCTATAAGGATGTTTATGAAAGACGCTTAGCCAACCAAAATGACCATCGTCAAACTTATCCCAAAATATGTCGTTGAACCTGAAGCGGCGCGCGAAAACCCCCGATTCGACCGTTTTGAAAACGGAACAAGACATGCTGCTGTCTCCGTGCAGAGGCGAGAGCCACCGTTTGACCAGGAAGAACCACACCTGATTATTCTGAATGTCGTGGACGATGATCCTGTCGCAGTACCAGCAAGGACTCGAACCCGAATGATCATGCCACACGTGCAGCCAACGAATGTCCCCCAAGCACGCGGCCGTCTTGAGGACAAACCAATCTTGAGACGCGGTATGAAGCATGCGGTGACGTCCATCTGTGAGGACGTGTGCTTGGCTAGATCCCTCTTCCCCTTCCAGCAGCACCGCTACATGTGATGACGTGCCGGCTCTTGGTCGTCTGCCCGTGCGCACAATGAGTATGTAGAAATACTCGTGCAGAGGATTGTTATCTGACAGAAACATGACGTACCTCCCCTCGCGATCTTCAACATCCTTGTGTCTCCCCCACACGAGTAGACCAAGAAACAAAGCTGATAACAGGATGATCAAGAATAGGATGAGTTGGTTGTCGAGAAATGTGATATAGAACCACAGGTGCTCCACGTTGCTCCTGTCGAGAGGAGCACGCATGTAGGAGACTGTGAGGGGGGGGAAGAGGTCAACACACCGACACACCACAGTTGTGGGGGTTGAAGAAGCCGACAGCTCACAGCTCTCAGTTCCCCACTTCCCACGTTGAGTTTCCAAGGTCAGGCAGCGTACGCTGTACGCCGACAGCTCGTATGGGAGGCTTGTATTGGGTTGTGTTTCTCTCAGCTCTGCTACTTGAGGAACTCGCTCAAAATTGGTGTCATCTTCATACGTGGCTATGCGAGGAAGGTGTGGTTCCTCTCTAACAGAACCCAAAAGATAATTAATTGTATCCACATGTAAGAGAACTGCTATATAGTAAATTGTGTCGTCCTCAATAGCCGCGTCGTTAACGTGTAGCGAGTACATTTCTTCAGTTGACGTACCTGGTGCTTGGTGAGGGATTACAATCGCATCTTTATGGAAGTCGTAAAGTTCCGGACGGAAGTTGGTTTTAACCACCACTTGAAGTTTTATATTTCTCGCAAGAGGAGTGAAGTGTATCATCAATTTACCACCTTTCGGCAGCTTTGCTCTGTGAACTTGGACATCGTCTTCTCTTATCTCCCAGTGAGGCTGTATACGCAAACTACCTTGTATTTTATTAGGCTTAGGTTTATTTAGTATTCTAAAATCAACTTCCATAGGAACGTTCATAACGCCACCATCTTCGAGTCTCATATCACTGAATAGTACAGGGAAGTTTACGTCTTTTGCTGAAGCGTGCCACCAATATGGGTTGTGGTTGACTACCAGGACGTAGAACCGGAGTTGAAGACGCTTATGAGAATCAGAGTTGTTAAAAACTGGCGTCAACACTACAATTTCATCCATATTTATATTTTCTTTTTGAAAGTTTTCACGACTCCCTTTTTTAACAATTAGTGTCACTCCGGAACCATTGACCAGGGATGAGTGCTCTTCGGACGCTTTCATGTCCAGTAAAATATTGGCCAATATATCAATGTCACGGAGCACTTTATTCATTAAACCGGAATATTCTTCCTCTATTAGCAAGTGCCCGACTTCCAATGTGTCAAAAAACTCTTCAGACTCAACTTTCGATATTGACCTTCTAGAAACAGTAATATCTGGAAGGTCTGATGGTTTCGAAAAGAGTACAGATGAAAGAGAAAGCATAGCAATACCCAAATCATGCATATCAATCCTATGTATTTGTATGTTAGCTTCTTTATATTTTTTCAAAAATCCAGTTATCCTGCCTAGCATTTCCCCTCCTAGTCTATTGCACGCTGAGTCTAATTGTATCGCCGAGCCCCTTAAAACAATGTCTAAAGACGTGGCGAAATGTTTACACCCTGAAACCGTTACTATGGGTTCTTTATATAGATAATCAACTAACATGTATCTCATCTTAACTATGTCATTTTTAAGTTGTGTCTGATTTAATTTTTTCGAATTTTCGCCATAGCTAAACTCGTACAAAGACGAGGCTGTGGACATCGCCAACGAAACGACATTTCTGGTGTTTTTTGCAAGAGACAGTAAACCAAGTGGGGATTCATCTCCGTGAACTACAGATTTAAAGTGATAAATCATTTCCGAGACGTCCTTGACGTAATAAAGCACGGGATATACGGTGACATTATAGTCATAGTGGGTGCTTAGGCCCAGGCCATCACTGACAAATATACGTAAAGTCGTGACAAAGTCGTGTTTGACTTTTCCGGGTAGTAAAGTAAGGTCATTTATTTCAGGTCCCATTTCATATCCAACTAAGATCCCTCCTTCGGCCTCTATATCTGTAAATTGCGCTATTTCATAGCTAAGAGGCTTGTCTCGGTCTTGAAAGTCTTTGCAATGTACACCGAAATGGGTCAGCATGGCGTAGCCCCTTTTGGGAGTTGGGTAGCAATATCCTTGGGAGGGCGCTTCGTTTGTACGCAACACGTATTCGGCCGTACCAAAATATTCTTCTCGAAGTGAGCCTTTGGCGGATATTTCTGTGTCCGAAACAGATTTAAAAACCATAGTGTATCGGTTTCCGTCGACAAGAGCTTTTTCATAGATCATCAGAAGAGGGTTATCAAACCCAAACTCCGTCGATCTGACCCCCACACCTTTGTCGACATTCCAGCTCAGATCTTCGAGCTCTAATGTGTCGCTACACGAGATGCAAATGGCCTCCAGACTCGTCACTTCACTCGGGTTCGACCGGACCTCGTCGCAGTTGCTCCAACACTTCAATCTGATGAGAGGTGTGCCGTCACGCACGACCGTAACAAACTGGCTCGTTGCTCCTTGGTTCTCAACTTCGTCCCCTTGGTTTTTGGATATTTTTAGTCTAAACTCGTAGGTTGACTGGCGATCCAAAACATTTGCCGGAACTACAAGTTTACTGTCGGTGCTATTTAATGGCTTATTCCCATTTATATTACAAAACTTACTTTTGTTTTTATTTTTCCTTTTAGGATGACTTTGGTATAAATAACAGTACCAGGTAAACTTTATAGGTGTTTGCTCATTCACAGGTAGGTTCGGATCGTATGACTTGGATGCGTCCAGTGTAAAGCTCTTACTCCGCCGTGCATTAATTACAGTCCCGCCATCTAATATAGCTCTCAACGGAACTCTTTTTATCTGGAGTCGTGTTCTCCAAATATCTTCCGGTCCAAAAACAGGGGACAGCATGCGCACTTTGTGGTACACGTAATATTTCCCTAGAGGAAGCGTGAAAGGGGGGATGGTCAAATGGGGACCAGAAACGCCGAACTTACCACCGGGATAGAACTCGGCTGTAACCTCCTCGCCGTCATCGTTCAATCTCATGTGGTATAACTTCCATGTTCGTTGCAGTACAGCTTGGGAACAATCCACTCTGGTTCCAGACATGATCACGATACGATGTTTCCTCTGGTACGTGATGGGATGAGAGTTCGGAGAGGCGCAGTGCTTGAGAGTCGTCCTCACCGTGCATTTAGGGGTGTCTTCCACTAAAAGGGCATAGTTTGATTCAAATGTTTTGTACCCTCGGTTACTTACAAAGATTGATACTCGCTTTGTACCAGTTTGTTTGTAAACGTGCTGAAACAAGTAAATATATAGATGATTAGAGGGAATACTGAGGGGAGGGGAGAAAAACTTTAATAAAAACTCATCTGATTTGTTTTTAAAAATAAAATGTTCTTTCTTGAGCCTGATTTTTTCCCCACCCAGGTTTATTACGACGTAAGGTATCACTCCGAGAGATGCGGCGTAAAAGCAGAACGTGGAGGAGACGTCTACAAACAGTTTAGGATGGTACATTAAGCCAGCACCGTGGATCTGTTTCACCGCCAATCTCCTCCGGATGTCGCAATGTGTGCCCATGTGTGTCGGCGGGCAGAGACACGTGTACCCACCCAGGATTGGTTTGCACTCCACCCCCTTGGGGCACGGGTTGCTATAGCAGTAGTCCCCGCGCAGCTCACAGTACCTACCAGTGTAATGCGCCAAACAGTGGCATGTCTGATTGTAGCACTGCGCCCCGTTCTGGCAAAGGTTCTCAGCGCAATTGTCCGCTGATCGCTTCTTTCTGCTGACTCGGGTGCTTACAGACATGGTGAGATCTTTGTCTGGGGGGTCGCAGCGATACCCGCCGGTCGATTGTGTCAGATATAGATCCAGACAGTCCCAACCTCTGGGACAAACATCTTTGTTATCACAATATACTCGGGTCCGATGTTTCGACCTTGACGAGTCTACTTGTCCCTGACATGCGAACCCCCCTCCTAAGACTGGTCGGCACACGCCCCTCATTCTGTTTCCGTGGCAAGGTAGACGATTGTCTGGCCAGAGGAACTCTTCACAAACGTTATAACGGATATCACAATGAGTCCCATTGTACCCTGGACGGCAGATACAACGGACTTTATTGTGCGCAACAAATCCCGTCCCCCCATTCGAACAAGGGTTCGGATCTAGACGTCTTGAACTATCGCTTCTGTTACCTCTATTGTCAGGAGCAAGTTTCTCATCAGGATCTCTGCCAAATATCCTCCAATCAATGTACGTGTGGTTTAGATAGTTGTCAGCATCTTTACGTAATGTGTCTTGCCGTGAGTTGTGGCTTATGGCAGTTTCGAAATATTTTCTGTTATATTTCGATGTCAAAACTTGGGTTCGAGATGGAAAGAAACTTGTTTCCCCCCGTGTTAAGTTTTTGCTCTGTAGTCTTTGTACCCACCTTGGTGAGGACTTACTTGAGTTGGTGAATATAAAATATTCGTTGCTCGTATCACTACATTCAAACATATGGACCCTCATAAGAGTAATAGCAGAGCACAATACAGTCGATAACAAATATAGAGATATCATATTGGATATCAGAACATTTTAATCAAGTCCATAAACCGAATCAAACCATTATTACTCCTCTTTCATCGCACACTTTTATATACTCGATGTATCCCAAGAGTTTAAATTTTACAACAACAAAGATCAACTACGAAATTTCAGAAATAAATTTCCTAATGAAAAGTAGTCTTACTTTGTCTGTGTCGAAGCCATGGAGATAGGAGCCAGGTAAGTGACTAATTAGATGTGTATTTTATATCGCGCTTCTCAATTTAAACAAAATGGTCGCCACTTATGTGCACATGTCAAGGTTAATATATTTATATGTAACTATAGGGATACTGATAAAAACAACATAATATTCTGTTATATACGAAAATAAATTCAAACCCTTAAAACTGTCCATTTCTACAGTATTTTAAAAAGTATACCATTTGTAGAGGAGAATAATCGATATTTTTAATAATTTAGCGTGACTAACCTTTTACAAACATAGGCCCAATAAATTTTTAAAATTATATTACAAAACATATTGCAAGATATTAGATAATAGGATAGGTGGGGGCAGAGAT
>CABFVX010011268.1:0-11228 GCA_902151425.1 Timema shepardi | reverse complement strand
CACATCATCTTTTATCTGGGAATTAATCCGTTGTGTATCAATTGACACCCGAAGTAGGGTGATAGATCACATATTATTATAATTGATGCACAAAAAGCGTGGCGCATTTTATCCGTATTATTACACCAGGCGGTGACCTGGTGGTCTAGGGGTAAGGTGTCAGACTTCTGTGCTGGGGTTCCGGTGCTCAATCCTCGGTCCCAGCACAGATTTGGCTGATTATCTAACCCTTCCTTCACCTCTGACAAGGCGTGTATTAATCACAACTTGTGAATGTGT
This sequence comes from Timema shepardi, assembly GCA_902151425.1. Lineage (NCBI taxonomy): Eukaryota > Metazoa > Arthropoda > Insecta > Phasmatodea > Timematidae > Timema > Timema shepardi. The sequence continues at coordinate 10,949 of CABFVX010011268.1, read as the reverse complement.
GGAATGCCAGGCCTCCACCGTGGTTTGGATTCCACTTTAAACTGTAGGTCCTCCATTTCATCATACAATCACCCTACCATTATACATTAGCGTAAGTGCGTATAACCCGAATATATGGTAAGACATGGTGATGATAATAATAATAATAATAATAATACCCAGGCCGGTGGGAAAGCAGTTCAATTGCTAACTCATTTAATTTGGTTTGCCGGTGACGGTTAAATCAGGGTTTGAATTCCAGCCGGGTGAACTGATGGTGATTTTTCCTAAATAATTCTTCACTCTTCCTCTATGTAAATGTAGGTACATTTATTATCAGTGTTACCTTTCTCATCTATAGCACATTAGTGTAGTTTATATATATATGCACATAACACGAATGGAAAGTGAGACGCGTTGAAAAAATACCTACAATTTATTGCCTGTCATAAAAGAACGATGCGAAAAACGTCATTTGACATAATTTATGGTGATGCATAGCTTATAGCGTGAACCTGGTTCGTGAATTATGATACACATGTTATTACAGCTTTCTGAACCGCCATCTACCTGTAGCAAAAAGATTTGTGGAGACCAATTAATGTTTCCTTGTTACGACTTATGAGGAAATAGTGTTCGTGTTTGTGTCTTCAAAGTGTTTCTTTAGTTATACCATAGTAGAGTAGTTGTAAAATGAATAAATATAGGCTTATCAAAAAATAATACTACTTCTTGTAAAAAACGCCCGACTTAACTGGCACTTAGCCTTAAGTTAAAAAGCTATTACATTTTTTAGGATCGCGTCTTACTGCCCGTTCGGGCTATACGCTTATGTTATAATTATGTTAGTGGGTTTGAGATAAGGAAGGTTTAGTTTAGAGTAAGTGTGCCCGCATTTGTGTGCAGAGAGGGAGTGGAGAACCATTTAGAAAAAAAACACCTTAGGTACACTCAGCCAGGATCGAAACAGAATTTCCCCATCATCGGCATTCGAGTAAATAGCGAGAGTGACGCTTTGTACTATACAGCCACCGAAGCGGGTTATTAAATTATTGTTAGTAAATTTATACATCAACGGTATCAAATAAGTGTTTTTTATCTGTAGATTCTGGCAGATGGTGTAGATTTTGACAGGTGTAAATAAAAATATTAACCTTTTGCCTAATTTGACTACCTACCCTACTACTTATTTATCATTAAAATGTCAACCTAGTAAAATATTAGGCCTTCTTTATAATACACTTTATTTGTTGGCATGTCTAAGGAATATGTTTAATTTTAATGTTCTTTTCAGCGATAAAATGTCTTAAAAAAGCAAAATAATTTATTTCACAAATTAATATGCTAGTTGAATTCTAGCTAATCTTAGCAAAATAGATTAACTCAATTTCACATTGGCTTGATTTTCAGCAAGAGCCCCCCAACCCTTAAATAAATCAATGTAGGCCTACAGATATATTACCGACTGAGCCAAAGTGTCGAAAGATTAAATTTATTTATTTATTTTAGGTATTTAACGTGCACTTTCTTAACCGACTGATAATATGAGCACATGAGAATTTCTACGATCAAGAGTGAAAGTACCTACCAATTTTGCCGTGAAAGCTACTTTCACATATATACCACAATCGACATGGGACCAACGGCTTTACTTCCCCTCCAAAGGAAGCTGCGCTATGGATTTTTATCGCTCAAGAAAAATCCATCGAACTCAGCTGGGTTCGAACCCACAAATATCGGCACCTGAGGCAAGCACTTTACCCCAAGATCACCGAGGTCAATGAAAGATTAATGAATTTAAATTAATGCATTCATTAATAGCGCATCCTAAATAATGGCTGTTTTAACTACAGCCAAAACTCCCGAATTTATTATTTTCTCAACGAAATTCAAGCCCGAAAACATCAATTTTAATTCAAACACAAGCCGCGAAAGCCTTCAAAACATATTAAATAATTGTTTCTTAATATAAGTGCAGTAGGAGTGTCCAACAAAAGTGCATCTGAGAATTCATTAAATTCTCCACAATGTTTCTTCGTTTGTTTTAAATATGTTTTCTTGAATCTTATGGTTCAAAAACAATTTTGTATAAATCAACTAACCACATTTGTGATAAAGTGGACTAAATGTAATAATTAATTATTCTAGTTTGTTGATGACGGGGTTCAAATTCTGGCCGAATGTAATAAGGGTGTTTATAAAAAATTGTTTCTCACGCTTCACACATCCCCATCACTTAAACGCCGGTACATTCCCTCTGGATTCAGCCTTCCTCATCTCTATCACATTAGATGGATTATTACGTATGTTTATAGCTCGAACGACCACCTTTTGTGCTCTAGTGGTCAGAGTTCCTGTCTAGTCAGAGATTCCAGGTTCTATCCCCGTCGCTTCAAGATTTTTGTATGAAGTAGCGGGTCTGAAACGGTGTCAATTCAATCTCGTGAAGACAAAATGAGCAGTTTGAATGGAAAAGTAGCAGCTCCAGTCTGAGATATACGGGGCTGGAGGGTTCGTTGTGTTGACCTCATGAAACTCTTTCTCCACAAATATTATTGATATTAATATTACTATTATTATTATTATTATTATTATTATTATTATTATCTTCATTTACATGGCGAAATTAAGGCATAAGCCTTATTTTACACTTAACCATATCTCAAGTTAACATTACACTGCATTTATCAATTATTATCATTAAATAAAANTCAAGTTAACATTACACTGCATTTATCAATTATTATCATTAAATAAAACACAGGAGACAAGTATTTAAGGAAAACATACACATGAGCATAAAACATATAAAATATTGCAATGATATAAACACGTAAAAAAAAAGTATTCAACTTGAACAAAGTATCTTTAGATCAGTAGTGGAAACAGAGAGATAAAATAAAATTAGTAAACATTCTTACACCAAACACGCACGCACACACACACTCGCACACACATGGATTATGCAGTAGCTCACACGCTAGATATATAGTAGTGATTGGTGAGTTTGTTTCTAAAATCAGATGGCCCAATCACATCTGTGAAAACTGCGGTCCAAAGGGAATTTCTTTGCCAACAAATGATGGCTGTTTGGTTGGTATAATTCGATTGCGGGCTGACGTCATGGAGTTTTTACAACCCGCACAGTTAGCGGGACGCGATAAAAAAAACTCTGAGATAAGCCCCGAAACAGATTAAATAACGTTATCTATAATTTTTTGAAAGGAAAGAAAACCCTTTTTTTAAATTACATATGCTTTATTTGGTCAGGATTCGAACTCAAAACGGGTGTACTAATTTATCAGTGTGACGCGATGTCTCACACTTATCACGTGGGATAAGTTAGTAGAGCGAAGAGTGAAAAGGATTTATCATAAATTCATTAAAATTGTTGTATTTACTTTTTTTGTGCGCTGCGTTTTACTATCCGTTCAGGCTACCCGCAATTTTACTACTCATACTGTGATAGAGATTATGAAGGTAAAACACAAAGGAAACGTACCCGCATTCACGTAGAGGGAGATTATGAAATTATTTGGGAGGGGGGAAAGAACCTCTCAGTACACTCAGCCGAGATTCAAACCAGACTTATATGTCACTGGAAATGCAATATGGTTGGAGTAACGCCTTAGATCATGCGCCCACCGATCAATCTCACTTATCCACAACATACTTCGCTCTAAGCTATGCTTGATGAATGCGTCTGAACACTGGAGGAATCTGGTAAGCTCAGTGGTAGAGCATTGGCGCGCTAAACCAAAGGTACTCAGCCCAATTCTCGTGCCCAGGTGTCATTTCTCAACTAAATTTAAATTTATTTACACACAAAACAATCAGTCATTTGGTCATCACTTCGAAAGGGAGACCCTCAACCTTTTCACTTTTTTTTTCAGTGATGCTGTGAATCAAACCCTAGATTATGCTTGTAAGAAATGCCTTAAAAACCTTTGTCGACCCAAAGTAAACAGAACTTAATATTTACGGTCAGGCAAGGATTTGAAATATTCTTAGAAAAGCGGTTTTGGAATAGAGGGAATTATTCTTTACCGAAAAGTTACGACTTTTTACTAAGAAAATAAGCAGTTGGGAAGGTGTAAGAAAAATATATGCGCAGAGTAATTTATGTAAATATAGACATTAAAGGACCTACTCTTTTTTTAGTAGACCTTGATCTAAAGCAGGGATGGCCACACATTCCCGACAAGTGTGCCACCTGAGGAATAGCAATATTTGTAACTAGTCTATTGTTCCACCTCTTATTTTCCGTTCTTCTGACGAGTATTTAAAAATAAGAACTTGTTTAATATTATGATATGTAGTGAATAAAGCAAATCAAATTGCAAATATATTAATAATGCCTAAATTTTAAAGAAATTAAATATATTAAATGGTCATTGTGAGTCGCTTACTTAGATCGTTTTAATTTTAAAAACTGTAAAACATTTAAGGTAGCATCTTTGATTTTTAAAAACCAATATATATAATATGTTAAGATCAAAAACTATTAGTTCTAAACATGTATTTTGTTGGGGAATATATTTATGTTCGGTTAGTAATTTGTTGTCTTCAACAGCACACGAGATGCACTTAAGTACGAGCCAAGATTTTTCCAAAAATTAACTTCCTAAAGTTAAATGTGTCATGATATTGAATGACATGGATATCAAACTATTATTTACTCCTAATAATTATACCAGGAAAAATGTATATTTAATGGGTTTTTTCTTTAATGTTTGGTGTGCCATCCAAATAGTGTTCGTGTACCACCCAATGGCACGCGTGCCATAGCTTTTCTCTATTTGGTATCTAGAGCATTTCGCCACTTAAAATTAGGTGTTGTGAGACCATGGTTCGAGTCTCGGTGGGAACAGAATTTGACCTTAATAAGGCATAAAAGAAGATAAGTACGATTTATTCGTAGTTAACTAAGCATACGATCTCTGCTAAATTTTAAATAAATGGTACGGAACTCCTCACGGACTTTCTCACTCTAGTGTTTGATAATGGAGATATATACTCAAAACTCGTAATATATGTGAAACGAAATAATATACACTAGAAAACCCAAGCATAAATTACCCTATACTTATGTAAAACTTTTTTTTGTGAGTCCCGGTTTTAAATTTTATAATATTGTTTTTAACAAATTAATGTCCTCATTTGTATGTTTGGACCGATAAAAAAAGATCAATGTTGGGCACACAAGGGTCAACACTTCGTATTAAAATTTAATTAGTAATTACTCTATGGCATTGGAGAATTATTGCGTTAAAACTTAAGTAGTATCTATTTACAACTAAATCTCACAAAATTGTATTAATATATTCGCCAATATCTCAGAAACTGTTGGATTTATAAAAATATATTTCATATAAAAGATTTTTTTCTTTTAATATTACTACAATTTTACAACTATAAGTTAATTAATATCTCAAATAGTTGCAGAGATAAGGAAGTTTCTGCCTCTATAAAGTATCCTAAAATTAATTTTCATGGGAAAATGAAAATAGCCAGTTTATTTATAATCTTAATTAACACCTAGATACGAATTTTAATCAAAATCGTTAAAGTCGATTTTGAGAAAATAGATTTTTTCTCTTTTCGCCCTTTCTTAAACTACCCTCAATTTTAACTTTAAACAGACACACAGACAGACGTAATTGCAAATACCACTTTTTAGGGTTTGGGGGTCTTGAGACGTCGACCTCCATCAACTTTTAGGCTAGATTTTATTTTGCGGTCGCAATACTTTTACCTTTTGTGTTCGAAAATTTAATATATATATTTACGTATAGCTAGAAAGTTATTGGTTTTATAAAAAATATGCTTCTTGTAAATTTTTGTATTATATTATTATTATTTAGCAGCGCGTCTTACTACCCGTTCGGGTTATACGCTTTAAGTACTAATTACGCTAATGGATTAGGAATTAGGAAGGTTGAATTAGAGGAAGTGAACCCACATTTTCGTGGAGGGGGAGTGGGAAACCATTTAGGAAAAAAAAACATTTCACCCAACCGAGATTCGGGCCTCGATCTCCCCGTCCTCAGCAGTCGTGCTCCACACGACTAGCGCGTTAGCCAACTACGCTACCGAGGCGGGTTTTTGTATTATAAAGAGACCTACATATTTTTAACGATAAGTAATTTTATATCTCAAATAGTTTAGGAGGTATTATAAAAAAAGATAATTTACGCATCAGACCGGAGCCCTTAAAGTCATGTTGCAGAAATATTGAGAGAATCAATTTTGTTTGGAATATTTAGAAATGTTTAGAAATGAAATTAATCAGAATTGATTTTTTCTCTTTTTGCTCTTCAGTAAACTACCCCCAATTTTAGGGTTAGATATTCAATTCCAATAACCCCTCAGGGTAACCCTATGAAAACCCTAGATACTAAGTTTTAGCCCGATCGGTAAAACAGTTGAGGCTCTAGTTGGAGGTACAAACAGACAGGCGGAAAGTCAAAAACCACTTTTTTGGATTCGGGAGTTCATGAAACGTCAAGATTCATTAAAATCTTGAGTTCAATTTTTTTTTTACGATCACTATAGTTTTTCTACCTGTAAGGACAGCGAGAAAGAAAAAAGTGTGTTTTAATATAATTATTGTTAAAATGTATAATTTTATCCCCTCTTAAGTGGCCCTAAGATTTTTTTATTTCAAAAAGAAATTAAATGCGTAAGTTAAAAATGTATTTTAGCTAAATATTACTGCTATTAAATTATTTTTAGTAAGAACAAAAATGATTTGTATTGAAAATTTTACGTACCAAATATCCATTTTAAGATAAATTGTTGAAGACAATAATATATATAAATTGAAGGGAGGAAAATCAGTCTTAGAAAAATTTTCCCTCGAAAACAAGGATACAATTTTATTTGGCATGTCAAATACTTCCCAGATATAAATGCTAAACAAATTCGTTATAGCTATTTTTGAAATATTTCAAATTTACAAAAATGAATAATTAATCAACTACCTTTGAACGAGGTTTTCACCAAAAATAAATATAGGTTTACAGTGTTATTTTTGATGTAAAACACTCGTAGGTATTCATTCATTTTATACAAAATTTTACTGATATTTTCAAACATTTTGAATTTTCAAAAATCACTAACCATTAAATCACTCTTAAACGAATTGTCACCATAAAATCAAGTATATAGTGTTGTTGGGCAGGCCAATCATTCCCTAGGTATTTATTTTAAACAAAATTGTTAGAGATATTTTTGAAAAAATTTGAAAATTAAAGATCATTCATCAGTAATCTATTCTTATTTAGGGGCTAGGGTAAAATATTTAAAACAAATCCAGAGATATAGCCATATATCAAGTTTGAAGAAAATCCGTCAAACCATTTAAGATCCATGCCCAGTGATGGATAGCCATATAATTATAAAATCCTCTTTTTTTGGGTTCCGGCGCACATAAATAAAACATGCAGATTAGTCAAAATATTTCGATCGAAAATTATCACGATTAAAAATCTTTCTCGCTACATGAAAAAGTAAAAATATATATATTTGGTTTTTGCTGCCAAAAAAAGATAATCAAATTTTTCTCTCTTTCTAAATCCTTTCTTTTGGTGCCTTTTAGGACTGTCTGCATTCCATATAGTGTATCATAAACCAATCTACCACTACTACAAAACATGCTTTTTGGTGTAATGGAACACCCAATCCAAGGCTAAGCATAACAACGGCTTAAATAGGATATGTTGTGGGGGTGGGCGTGGGGGAAATTCCTTTTAGATGGGCGTGTAGGGGACGCGAGAAAAGGTCCGTATTTTTCCATTTTTTATAGCAAAACTTTTTTTGCTGGAATAATTAAATTAATGCTCCGATAGCAACATAGCGTTTAAATTTCTACACATGATAATATTAAGCGTTTTTAAATAACTGTCACTATTGGCATAATGGCATTAGATGGGAAACATTTTAAATGACATGAAAAAGTTGTCATCAATTTTCAGGACACCTTTGAAATATATTCAAGAACTTTCGAGGTCACCATTGGAAGAAAATTAAACTTCATGTTTCTACTGGAGAATCATTTGATTCCTTTTGGCAAAAAAAAAAAAACTATAAAAATACGGCCCTTAACTCACGTTCTATATACTCCGTTCTCAATTAAAGGCGTTCATTTAACTGAAACAATTCTACAGATTTTTAGACTGGTATAGCAACTATAATTTTAATTATATATTCTACTTTCGACTTTTGCTAAATACAAAGTCCCAACTACTTAGCTCCCTCACCATTTCATGCAAATCGTGGTGAACTATATTGACAACGTATAATATGTAGTTGAGTGTAAATTAATTACCATAGGTCTGTAAAGATTATTTTCTTTCATCAAACAAAAGAACAAAAATAGTATATGAATATAGTAAACCAAATCAAGTTTTCCGCTAAACAAAAACCCATTAAAACATCTGGTGTGAGGGGAGAAGGTGGCGGGTTAGTCCCCGTCTCTCCCTCCTTTATGTAACTGGGGATACATAAATTGGGTCCCAAGAGTTGTGCCCCCTTTCACCAAAACGTGAAATTGGTCCCAATATTTTGAAACGGATACGTAAAATGGGTCTGCGTGTTATGCCTGGCTGTAGTTTGAAAGGTATTGCTATACTTGCTCAATCTAATCATCTACGATAATAATACTGTTCCAAATGTGCATAGTGCCATTTTGGTCGCGCTTTTGGCAGTTAAACCGTGCAGAGCAGTCCGGTACAATGGACGCTATGACAATTCAAAAGAATAAGATGTTGTTTATATTTGATGGTTATAAGATTAGATATCACAAACCTCTGAAGGATAGAATTCAATGTTCAATTCAACCTCCACGTGATGTCTCCTGGATAAAGCTAATAGGCTGACACAAGACGAAACCCATTTTACGTATACCCTTTTTAACCTTGGCCCATCTTAACTATACCTTTTTTTCTATCCGGGCCCCAATTTGACATAATTTTTCCAGATGAGATCCAATTTACCAACCCCAATTTAACTATGCCCCACATGCTTACTAAACTCTGTCAACCGTTGGAAACTGTAAGTGTGCATAACCGGACAAAAAAAACCTGTAGACAGAAAACGTTTGTGTCCCTTTATATATAAAGGTTATATACATCCATAAAATTCATCTGAAAGTATTTTAGCATTATCAAGTTCCATTTATTTATCAATGAAAATTAGCCTTATATGTTTTATGGACTTAAATACTTTTTATATTGATAGGTACTCAGTTTTCTATGTTAACAGCTATATGTACACTTCGTTTGACCTGAAAGGTAGCAAGTTTAACTTATATTGTATCACTATACCACAGGGCTATTGTATAGTCCATCATAGTAAGACTTCACCTTCCAAGGTAAAAGGAGTTTAGTGTGCATTATAAATTATTCCCATTCCACTAAAATATTTGGATCTGGTAGCTTTCAAGAAGAATTTGTGATTATTTTAATATTTTATTTTTAGTTCGTATTTAAACAATGTGAACCGCAAGAAATTGCCAGTCCCACAGGAAATTGGTCGAGTATAAGTTTTAGTACGATTTTGATAAGAACTTTTTTTCGAAATATTCATGTATTTATACATAAAGTCATATTATTTGCGATTATCACTTTCCATAGCGTATTAAATAACACTAGTAATAAAGTAAGATGTTATCAATGATGACCACATTTTTAAAAAGTTTATTTCTATTAAAATCCAATTAAAGAGTGTACAAGTTGCGTTCCACAAATTGTACGTTTATTTAACTAATAGAAGATACTAGGCATACTTTATAAATAATATGTTGAAATTTATTTGCAATAAAAAAATAAAAGATACTTAATTAAAAATATTGCGCAAGCTGTACCCCAATGTCCATTGTAAGAACCTTATTTAACGGCTATAATAACTACTAGATCTATATTTACGTATTCACAATTCCAGATTATCTTCAGCTGTCATTTTCTTATATTATTTTACGAATACATACAGTATAAAGCTGTAAAATGCTATCAATATGTAGTCGTAAAAATTATGTTTGTATTTTTTAAAGGTGCTTCAAATGTCAATTCGTAAGAAAATTAAGATAATAGCTAGCATAAATGAAAGGAGATTACAAACTTACCACGCGCGAATCTTGAAATTTTGAATCTTTTCTGTCTTTTAAACTAGAAACACTGTAAGAAGAGCACAAACTCTCACTTTTCTTAAATTATGCTAATCAGAGAGAAAACACCTTTTAAGAAACTCTATTTATAAACAATATGAACACTGTTTATAATTACTCTTATGTCAAATAAATATGAATCAAACGTAAACACAACTATACAGTCCGTCTGAACTACACCACCAACAAAGCAAGTACTGTCGCTACTACGGCATTGACAGCTAACGCTCTCCTACCTGGTGGCGTTTCCGTGTATCTCCTCTTGAACGCGCCAAAATACGCAGCAGTGGGTGGGGAAACGAATAAATAAACATACTTAATATTGGGTGGGTTAAAAGAACAAAGTTTATCTACGACATGAAGCAACCCAAAGGCTATTTGTAACATAAATTTTGAAGGAATCCTGTAAAAAAACATTTTAATCTTCTTAGATGTTGCTTGCCAGATGAACTAGAACCTAAGGCCCTTCATACAAATACTAAATAAATAATTCATATACAGCTATTCGTCAAGTAAAAGGTTAACAAAAAGAATGCAATATTCAAACAGAATTGTCACTCCATTACATTTGCTATTTAATACTACATTTTAATTCTCCAATTTGAATTACATTATTATTATTAGCACCGCACCGCGTCTTACTACCCGTTCGAGTTATACGCACTTATGCTAATGTTTAATGGTAGGGTGATTGTGAGATGAAATGGAGGACCTACAGTTTTAACGTGGAATTCGAACCACGGTGGAGGCCTGGCATTCCTCACATTCACAAGATGTCTTGTCAGAGGTGAAGGAAGGATTTGGT
>CABFVX010011266.1:0-11232 GCA_902151425.1 Timema shepardi | reverse complement strand
TTTAAAGAAGTGATATGTTCTTTAATAAGATGTTGGCTGAAATAAAAGCAAAGTTTCTTTAAGACTTGAACTTTTTACTATTCTAGCTATGCCATTTATCCTTAGGTTTAGATATGTATAATTTTAACGCCCTTTTTAACTTAGCCTTTGACCTCGTCGTATTAAAACTAAATTGATTTCTGAAGGAGAACAGTGATATTACCCTCCTTCTAGGAGTGAGTGGCGTGCGTTGGAGATGGGTTGTGTACCCTGCTATATTTCACAACAAAAACATAATATTGTTTTACACTTCGCACTCCTATTTTTCCAAAAAAATTTGTAACATTAAATTTATTTTATTTGTATTGAATCCCTCTAATTCTAGAGCTTGGATTACACTGTCAATCCTTACTTGACCTATAATCACCATATTTAATCCTAAATTGGGGAAAAAAGAAATTATTATAGCACCTGAGGCACCATCTACTATTCAAAGAGTAAAAATGTTTTCCATTTCAATTTTTTAATTGTCTAAACATGCCTTCTCTAAGAGCCCCACGTCTTAAGTTCCACCACGTGAAACACGTGCGCAGGCTCTACACTATATGTAGACCAAGATATATGGGAATATAACTTTAATAAAGAGTTCAAAGCTACTAATCTACTTTCAATTCTATGTGTTCTGTATCTCTTGCTTTTTACAGAGGTTGTCAATTTTGAGAGTTTTGAGATAAATTTAGTAAGTGACCTTGTCCATTCGGTTTAGAATCTATACTTATTTTTAGTATTCTTTAGGAATTTATTTCCGTGGCGATGCAGCCATGCATTACAAAATAAGAATATTAATGGAGCCTTGTCCGATAAACCACGACCTCTCGGCGAACTCCGCCTGTACACTTTCCCGCAGTTGCAATCCAACCTTTCCAAAATGATGGAACCCTCATCGTTGGGAACGTAGCCTAGACTCTTATAGTTGTTGGCTATGTGAAGGTCAAGGCTTGAATTCCGGCTAGATGTACTAAGGAGTGTGTTGCCTAAATGGGATTACCACTTTTCATGCCATGCAAATGTGGGTACACTTCCTCTAAATAACATATTCCTGTTCCCTACTTCATTAATGTAATTAGATGTAAATAGGCAGATGGGTAATTGGAGGCTTTGTAGAAAATAAAAGATGAAGTCTTACTTTTAAAAATATGACCACGTTGATACCGGGGCTACCCATTTGGTAGGCCACAGATGTGTTCATACAACGTCAAGATCCGAACTTCACCAGTGCATGGCCAAACAGGGGTCACTGTCATCCTACGCGCCAGTACCGAACAGTCCCGCTTGGCCGCTTTGTGGTCTTGAAGGTCCTCATTGAGTGTGACAAGGCCTGAGAGCGTGGGAGTCTGTGTTTTGTTGATTGCTTGGACCACCCTCAGTCATGACGCTATATCATCATGACAAGGCTATTAGTCACTCACTGCAAACTCTTGCTGGTCCTAGCAAATATATACTTTTATAACTGTTTGTAAGGGGCTCACTTTGCAGGTGAGTACGAACGAGTATTACTGACAAAATTCCCAGCATCGCGTTCATTTCTTTGCTTCTTTATTCCTTTAAAGCTTCCCTTTAGGATAATTCATCAACGTCAGACACAAATTTAACAATAGGTGATGTATGTGACCGCTTAGGGTAGGCCACTCTGCCCCCAACTAGGGGCAAGTTTGAGAAGGAGGGGCTCAAAGCGAAAAAAACCGATTTGGTGGGGGATGGTTTGAAATTTTGATCGCTCTTGACATTTAATTCTGATTGTATTAACAGTATTTTACATGTACAGATGCTACGAAAACTGGTACTTTAATATATCCATACATCAAGACATCACTTATGCTGTAATGTTTTAAAAGTACTTATAAATACCAATGCAACTATATCACAGATATAATTGAATGCTATCAATATTTCGTCACGTCATGTGATCTGCAGCTGTTACAATGGATAGTATAATAACGATAAAATAATACCAATAATTTGGCTACATGTTGTAAACGTTTAGGAATTTTATAGCATGGACATATATTTTATTGTAGTCAAATTGTTAATATTTTACTTTAATATTGATATTATTTCACAGGTATTGATTGATATATTACCCATGGAAAGAGACATCTGCAAGGCATATGAATGTATGTGCTAGTCTAGGAGTTTCATACGTAAATTGATTTTATAAACACTTTTATATGAAATATTATGAGTGGATTTCTCAAGATTCAGAATAAAAATGGATGACCACTATTTTACTAATTTTTATAAATTTCCAAAATCTTCTTCCTATCCAAATCAGTCCTTAGCTCCTAATCCTAACTTGACACAACCTATGAAAACAAGGTATTGGTATGGAAGTTTTCCTTACTGCTGATTTTCGTCACATATCATATTGGAAGTTGTTAATTATTATAAATTATATAGGGGTAAGTTTTTAATGGGGTGAGGACATCCTTGTTCTCATTTTTGGCGTGGCTCCTAGTCATAATTCTAAAAGACTTTACAACATATCGTCTCCCATTAACGTTTAATCCTGATTTCATAACGGATTTAAATATTTTCACTGAAATCAATGGTAAGAAATTACTGTGAAGTGATCAATTTTGGCTGAAATCAAGCGAACATTAAAAAATATTTTCAATAAATATATCCAAAAAATCTGACACACAATAAAAAGAAAATAATGAAAATCTATTTTTTTTACCATGTCATTCTATACGTATCTAATATCCGCATTTCCAATACGATAATCTATTTTTAAAATGAGACAGATAGAATTTTGAGGAGAGATACCCAAATTTTCAGGAAGCGAGTTTGTTAAACAATTTAAGACAAGCCACCCTTTGAACACACAGCTGAGATTTGAGCCTCTACCTCAACATTAACCGAAAACTAGACTTAAACCCTCGCCCGTGTGCCCACCGATGTGGGAAATAATTCAAATAAACACCTCTTCAATGCAGTATATTATATTTTGTATCCCTTATATATCTATCTTTTAATCATGGGTGATGGAGACAGTATAGCAAGCGTGTTAAAATTGTCAAATAGATTGTTTGAACAGATAGGGCTCCAATATTTGAACAAATATTACCGTTTAATTCTATTTAAATATACTAACGTAATACTAAACCAGGACAAGTAATTATGATATGCTTTGCAGATAACAACTTATTAACTATCAACTACCATAGTAAGATTCGGCGAGAACATAATCAAAACTAAAAACATAATAATATTTATGATTAACATACTAGCATGTAGGAATACATTATCATTGGTGCTAACATATTAAAGAATATACTAACATAATATTACTGATGTTAATATAATAGCACCGATGCTAACGTAATAAAGTCCAGAATAACATAATAGTATTGATGTTAACATAATAAATTCTGGGATAAAATAATGACATTGATAATTGATAACATAGTAGCATGGATGCTAACATCAATAAAGTTTATGAGAACATAATAATATTGATGAGAACATAATAGCATGGATGCTAACATTTTTAAAGTATATGATAACATAATAATATTGATGAAAACATAATAGTATGGATGCTAAAATATTAACAATTATGATAATACATTAGCATCGTTGAGAACTATATAGTGTCGTTTAGAACATAAACAGCATTGCCAATACTAATATAACATTTCTGATGATATAATAGTATCGTTGAAAACAAAATAGCATAACATTCAAATATAAGAATATTGTTGATAGAATAATAGCACCGCATAAATAGGCCCAAGAAAGCTCACAAACTAGCTAAGCTTAGTCCTGAGATCACACTTCCTTAGTAATTTGTTGAGTCCTGCTTTGAATCTCTTGTGAATAAGAGCTCTAGAAGAGAAGGAACATTTTCCGAGTATTTTTTCCCTCTTTGATCGTGTGTGGTGAGACGCTCAAGATTCCAAGAAATGTTTCCAAGTACTCTTCTAACTGACATCTCAATGGATCGTTAAGGTGTTTTATTTTATTTTAGGTTTGAGATGAAGCGGCATTGAGGAGTTAATCGAGGCGTTGCTTTGCTTTGTCAACGAAGGGGCTGCGCGCGTTATTTATTGGAGCCAATTTAGTTCCGTTTGGTGGGGATTTGGGCCTTATAGGCATTTCGCGATTTAAAACAATTCTCTTTGTGTATTATATTCATAAATATGAATATTTTATGCCATGATATCAAAACAATCAAAAAATCTATGTAATAAAGTCAAGTAATATCTGTTTGTCCGAACAGTTTTTTTCTCGAAACAAACTTGTTGATAAGTTACAATGTTGAAACTTCGCACTCTCTTTAGGTACTTAAATATTGTAACTATCAACAACATTAAAACAAATTGTGAGGGGGAGGGGGGGGGTTGACCCCAGGGAGTATTCAGCAGTGCCATGGATACACCTCACTCTAGCTCCTGTTTTGAAAACTCCAAAAATATATATCAAAACAACCTCGAACAAAATCAGAAATTGCACTTGTTGGAGATAGACCTAACTCCTATTCCTTATATAATTTAAGTTAATGTATGGATGCTAGTGTGAGAAAGTTCTGGATTTCATTTTAAAAAAAAAGGTGCTGATGTCTCTTGCAAAAATATCTTTGAGTTTTTGATTTTCACATAAATCACAAAACATCTTAATTTTCTTTGGGCTATACCATACACCTTTGGATTTTAACACGCAATTAAGTTTACTTGGATGATTTTTCACATGGGTACGTTGATTAGTTGATATTATTTGTAAAGAGAACATACTTCACAGCTCACTAAAGCCAAATCATATGCCGTAGCTTGATTTCTGATTTTGGTTACGACTGGTTTGAGTTTGACATGTTGGACAATGTTAAGCCTTGTTTACGCTTGTATAAAATCTTTGTATCTTATCTCAATGCGTATCTTTAATGCAGCAGCATTAACTGTTCTCAGCGTTTTCTTTGAAAAATTATAGAGGCACACATTATGGAAGTATTATATTCTTCTGGCACAAATTATGCACTAAATATTGGCATTGGTCTCATAATTTTTTGCCGTTAAGGGTGCTGTCAACTTCACGGACATGGAAATTATGGTTAAAGATTGTGTGACACATTCTGATAAGCGTGTGTTTGTGTGTGAATGTGAATTTTTGTATATTAACTTGACTTTAGACCAGCATCAGTGGTCGAATGATCTAAGTCATCGCTCTCGCAGTAGACTGGACTGCTGGTGACGAGAAAAACGAGTTTGTTTCATCACCGCATCCTACTACTATCTGTTCCGTTTATAAATATACATGATAATTAATCCAATGGATTGGAGATGAAGAAGGAAGCATTTTGAAGGCTATTTACCCGTATTTGCATGGAAGGAAAGTGGTAAACCATCTAGGAAAAACTATCCTCAGAAGAACCAACTGGTATTTTAACTCATATCTACCCGTCATCATCGGGCTATTCTAACACGAGAATGACACCAGCCAATAACGTTTGGCAACTGAAGCGGGCGAGATCCACTTTTGAATCTCAGGTGTACTGAGATTTTACTTTCCAAAAATAGTTTTCAAATTTCCTTTCACGTAAATGTTTGTTATATTACTTTAAATCCTAACTTCCTGATTCTTATATCAGTGTAAGTAAAATAATAGTTCAAACGGGTAGTAAAGTGCGAAGGACAGAAAATAAAACACTTGATGCTGGACTTGAAAATAACTCTTATCTCTTTTGGTTTAATATGATTTTTACTGTGTTTCTATGCTATTTATATTATAATTGGGTTTATTACAAGTATATGTATATAATTTGTTTAGCTGTCAACTCAGAATTATTTAACTGTATATTTTTATTAGGTGTAAAAATGTCCCGAAAAGCACTTATTGTTATTATTACATAGAAAATGACTCATTATATTGGTGCTAAGGTTATTAACTCTTTGATTTAATAGACAGGATTAAAGGGAGAGCTTTTAGTAAATTCAACCACATCAGCATTGAGAGGGAATGAGGAAACCACGATGATAAATTTTATGTTGAAACCTCATTAATAAACCCGAACGATGTCTGAACCTTGACCTCCCAACATTGGTAATACCGTTTAGCACGAGCTTGACAACTTAGATTGAGTAAAAATCAGCGTGGGTTCTTTCAAATATATTCATTCATTTAATTACTTTTAATATTAAGTTTGTTTTACACGTGTATTATTAACGACTCGTTTTAGGAGAAAGTAATTAGGAAGGTTTTCAAAATAGAATACCTTCAAATGCCTCATTTTATTTAACTCATCCGATAAACTTACGTTGTGAAACCAAATTGTAGTAAATATGACAAACGCTAGAATAACGCTATTGGTTAATGAACAAAAAAACACATTGTATTCTATAAACAAATACATTTTATGATGGATGGACCTTATAAGTTTTAATATTTAATGACTTTTCAAGGTTCCCTCGATAAAAAAAAATCTCTCGTTGTTTGTACTTTTCTTTAGCACCGCATCTTCTACCCGTTCGGTTTATACGATTATATACTAATTACACCAATGGTTTTAGAGATTAGGAAGTTTATATTTAGTAGAAGTGTACAAAAATTTTCGTGGAGGTAGAGTGTAAAACCATTCTTGAAAAACCACCCTCAATACACCCGATTGAGATTCTAACCTTGATCTCCCTTCGTCGGCATCTAATATACTGTGAGATTAGTGCCTTAGACCATTTGGCCACCAAAGGGATTTGTACTATCTTCAATTAAATTATTAGTAACATAAATATAAAAGACAAATATGTCAGTGCTTTTCCCAAAATTGAATGAATTTTATATTAAACTAGCTAACACTGATTTACACTTTTGACTTTAATACTTATAATTCAGATAATTATTCCATAAACATCTGAACATCCTAGTGACTTCTTCTAACAGTTTTTGGCCCACAACCTTTCTGAAACTTCTAGGGTTTTTATGTTTTCCAATTATGTATCAACCCTGAAATAACCAGTTCAAAACATAAATATAAGAATAAATAAATGGTAAAATGGCTAGCTCATACAATATGGAATATACATGATCAATTTTGAATATGGCTACCTGAAAAAAAAAATGTTAACTCTATGAGGTATAATTTCTTAAAATAAAATGAGGCCAAAGTATTTCAAAACTAAGAATTTTTTGAACTATCGGCTTAGACACACGGCTACAATTACAGTTTCACGGTAACTTTGGTTATTTTTAACTGGTGAAAAATTACTAAATCATTTCCAAATTCATCCACCTCCTCAAAAGATCATGTCACTTTGACAAGTGATGTGCATTGACTTCATTGTTCAAAGGGACAAAATATATTTGCGTTGTGCCTGAATTAAAACTAGTTTTTTAGCACATTTAGAACTGAAAGAAAATAACAAAGATACCGTGAACTATCCGCAAGGAGCTCTATTAGGTGGACACGCGAACTAAATGTCAGGCTAGTAAAGTCAGGTTTGCCGATGATGAGGATGTCAGGGTACGTATCTCGTTTAGGTGTAGAGTTGGTGGCTTTGTTTTTAAAATGTTTTTCTATATTATATTCTTGTCGCAAGTAAGGGTACATTTCCTCTTAATTCTACCTCCCCTGCTTAATTATTGTAACATAAGTTCTTATATCCGGGACTGGTAGTAAGACGTGGTGGAAAAACAACCACTGTTGGACGTTACACAAACCATTTTTGGGGTTGTGGGGGTTTTGTGGGGGGAGGGTTGATGACCACTGTGGTTGGTTGGGAAGTAGCTGGAGGTAGCAAGGATTTTTTAAATCCGTTTTGAATTTTTTAGTGATTCCTATGATATAAGTTTGATTGTAAGCATTATGATTGTTTCAAGACTTCAGTAAGCCATGGTCCTAAAAATTGAGGATTAATAAAAGATATATTATTAATAACGCTAGAAGCTACTTTCCAACGTCACAGGTTTCCAAATGCTTCGTTTTACAAAATGCGAGACAGAGGAAGAGAACACGGTTTGAATGATGCTTGAAAGTTGAGCCTCGTTTGTGAAGTGGTGACAGTTCAGCTCTTCTATTGTCCCGCGTGGCATCCATCTTCACGAGGATGTTATGTTCTCCTGGTACAACGTTTCAACTCATTTTATATTCCCCCCTCCCCCATCAATAACATAAATTGCATTTTTTGTATCTCCCTTGAATTCCTCTCGTGTGTCCGTTTGATTGTTCATGTCAACTAAATCACGTCCATGGAGCGTGTTTAATGAACGTGGAGTTGAAGTCTAGTTTTGTTTGGTATTTATCTTAATTGTTGCTAAACGTTCCTCGTATGGTGATTTGTTATGTAGCATGGGCGTTAAATTATTTTAAAGGCCTATATCAGAGATAAAAAATTTCCGAAGAAAACTTTTCACTCGGAAATATTTCTGGTACATTTTCAGGTATTTTTCCAGCTAAAATCTTCAGATCATTGAATTACAACGTTAAGGGATTTACTTGTTAAGGCTTTGATTATGAAATTGGAGTATTATCTTTTATGGCCTATAGCAGACTGAGAAACCCCGACGTTAGGGGCACATTCAACCACCAAGCGATTTAGTCGATACGTGAGTGTGATAAGCAACTTTAATTACTGTCAATTTTTTTATAACTTATTTGATCATTTTTCTGGGATCTATGTTCTTGAAAATATATCTAACAAAAGCAAAGTGCTAACTTTGAAACTTTCAATACATTTACTGTATTATCTTTTTCATTTATCGTTAGAAAATTTTCCAGGGAAAATTAAAGAACATCATTTTTGTAAAAAGATTTTATGAATAATATACCATTTCATATCTTTAATCTCAGTACTTTAAGGAATAATTAATAGATAATGTTTTGTATAATTTATGTATTATCATTGATTTGTTTCTTAGATATAAATTTTAAAGCACTTATATTTTAGTGTTGTAAGCTAGGTATTTATAGCTCAGCCGATATCCATATAGCTATTCCCCATCCTCCACTCGAAGCCTTCTAACTCGCTTCGTTGACCACACGCGTTGTAAAGTCTTGATACCGTAGAGGGGGACTGGAGTGTAACACTGCCATGGCAGCTCTCTACTATTATATTTTAATACCATATATTGTATAGGAATATAATAATGAAAAACTGTTATAGCAGCACTTTTTTTTTACCGAAGTTCAAGTCTTGTATACAAAATGATGGTGTAAAATGGTTAAAAGAGCATTCATATCAAAAATAACGTCTTTTATAGGGAGGTAGAGTATAATATAGCACTGCTATAGCAGCATTTATATAAAAATCACTTATTGTGTAGGGAGGTTAATGTGACACTGCCATAGCAGTTTGGGGGTCACCCATAAACCGCATATGCTGTTTTTCTGACCTTTTTTTGAGCCTCCCTCCTCTGTACACTCATGTAACACCAAGCGGACATTTAGCCAAACCTCCCCTCCCCCTTTTTGTTACGTGACATTTTCACATCAAAAGTGAATGTCAGTATTTGATAGGGAAGCTTTTGTAATACTAAAAGAGGGACTCAGATTTAATTTAATAGTACACAATTACATACTGAATATAATTATTGTTTTCAACATTAGAATATAAGTATAAGATCTGTGCTACGTAACATTTTGATGCACACACTCCCTTCCTTCCTCCCTCCTATGTATCACTATGTAGACATTAGAGCTCCCCCTACTCCCCTTTCAACAGGATTACGTGGTTCATGAATGATCTCTTACTGACAGTAAATAAGCCTAGTGTCTTCTTTAGAGAATCAAGGTAGTTTCGTATGTCAGCAGTCATGCGCTCCAGCAGGACGCGCGCTGTTGATTAGGATAATTACCAACTTCCGCCCTAATTGGCTGATTCCGCGCCATCCTCGCCGTAGTCTCGTCGTGTGCTAGCAGCCAGGATGGAGGGTGCCAGTCAGACTTTCAATAGCAGCAAAACCTCGACTCTAGTAATTAATACAAATTATGAGTAATAATATTCCTTCTATAGATAATGAATGTTCTGCTTCATAATCTTTATCGGCTGTCATTATTGTTGTTGACCTTTCATGAATAACGTCACGATGATACTTGATTGGACAATCTAAAGAGGCAGTCAAGTTGGGAAGAAAATATTGGAAAAACCCAGTTTTCTTACGAATGACCTCCTTAATAGCTTATTTTTTTGGTTAAGATTTTTATTGAATTCAACCCATCATACTCACCATCATCATCCATTCCATAATCTCATCGTGACATGGAAAGAGCCTCCACGGAAAGGATGCACAGTTAGTATATTCAAGCGTCCCCTGGACAGCGGGACATTAGTACTGGCTAATGTTTCCGTGAACTGAGCTACAGATTGACGTAACACAGACACGCCATTATTATTACTATATAGTAGGGGTCTAGTATTCTGGTAAGAAAAAAGGGCTAACAAATAATTATTACTAAGAATATTAGGCTATACCTCATGCCACGTAGCTGACATTTAACAAATAAAGGGTACAAGAGGGAAAATGGGGACACTCCCAATTTTAACTCAAATTGAGTTAATTCTTTCACCTGAAAAGTGACAGACAATCAGGAAACCTTTATAATACACTCTCTCCCATGCTCAAAAGAGGTATATTTTATATTCAAACTAATTAAAAATACAAATTTGCTGGAATCCTTATGGGGTTAGAGATATAAAAGTTAATGTCCTGAAAAATGTAAGTAATGATACTTTCCCCCTTTTACCCTTTACCTTTCAAATAATAATTTGGTTTTTCTATTTTATACGTAGAATTTAATTTTATTATTATTATTATTATTATTATTACCAACCAAATTCTAAGAATCCTAACTACGCTAATCCCCCGTTTTTCCTGACCGAGACATAGACATCTAGGCTCTTGAAATATTTAAAAGGCGAAGAGCCTGCTTTCACATTTAATTTGAAACTATTTAAAAATTATAATTATGCACATTAATATAATGCTAGTTATAAAATATAGTATTACGGGTGTACGAAAATCTGAAAACTTTGATCATCTTCCAAAAAATGGTTCAGGCTTCTACCATTAATGACGCTTCACACACACACACACACACACACGTTCATGAACACTAGACCATCTTTAATATAAACATTTGTTTAATTTTTGCCGTCCTCTGCTGTTAAGTAGGCCTATATTAAAAATTATTATTATTATTATTAGCACCGCGTCTTACTACCCGTTCGGGTTATATGCACTTACGCTAATGTGTAATGGTAGGGTGAT
>CABFVX010011265.1:0-11233 GCA_902151425.1 Timema shepardi | reverse complement strand
GAGTAAAATATTGCAAGTTATGGCGGCTTAGTCTGTACTTTGGCAGGCTAAGCGTAGGCTGATTATGCCATTAATGTACTCTTGTAATATTATATCATTGTAATTTATCAGAAATAAAAGAAATTATCTTGTGATCTCATGGTTATTTTTGGGGCACACTTCCCGACCTCTGTGTGAGCGACACATGGACATCACAAAAAGACATAACCCCTCCCCCATCACTTCTTCCCTAAAGACAAGTAATATTTTAAGGACATAATGCTTTCTCTAAATCCGGCCTTGGGCATAGCCTAGGCAAACTATCAGGCAGTCGTGTGTGGAGGTATAGTATACCGCGTGGGCTGAGCCAGTGAACTGCTACCTTACAATCTCAACGGAGTGTACCCAGCATTGTCAAAACAGTAACTCACACTGCTCACTCTTATTTGTTTATTTAACTTTTTTAAATAAAATTAGATAATATTTTTTTTCGTGTACTTGGGGCTCTCTAATTTTAGAGTTAGGGTTACAATATCAGCTGTTAAGAACTAGTGGTCAATGTAGGTGATATCAACTGTCCATAACTAGTGGTCCATGTAAGTGATATCAACTGTCCATAACTAGTGGTCCATGTAGGTGATATCAACTGTCCCTAGCTAGTGGTTCATGTAAGTGATATCAAATGTCCATAACTAGTGGTCCATGTAGGTGATATCAACTGTCCATAACTAGTGGTCCATGTAAGTGATATCAACTGTCCAGAACTAGTGGTCCAAGTAAGTGATATCAACTGTCAAGAACTAGTGGTCCATGTAAGTGATATCAACTGTCCAGGACTAATAGTTAATGTAGGTGATATCAACTGTCCAGAACTAGTGGTACATGTAGGTGATATCAAATGTCCAGGACTAATAGTTAATGTAGGTGATATAAACTGTCCAGAACTAGTGGTCCATGGAGGTGATATCAACTGTCCAGAACTAGTGGTCCATGTAGGTGATATCAACTGTCCAGAACTAGTTGTCCATGTAGGTGATATCAACTGTCCACGATTAGTGGTCAATGTAGGTGATATCAACTGTCCATGACTAGTGGTCCATGTAAGTGATATCAACTGTCCAGAACTAATAGTTACTTTAGGTGATATCAACTGTCCAGAACTAGTGGTCCATATAGGTGATATCAACTGTCCATAAATAGTGGTCCATGTAGGTGATATCAACTGTCCATAACTAGTGGTCCATGTAGGTGATATCAACTGTCCATAACTAGTGGTTCATGTAAGTGATATAAACTGTCCAGAACTAATAGTTACTTTAGGTGATATCAACTGTCCAGAACTAATGGTCCATGTAGGTGATATCAACTGTCCATAACTAGTGGTCAATGTAGGTGATATAAACTGTCCATGACTAGTGGTACATGTAGGTGATATCAACTGTCCAGAACTAATAGTTACTTCAGGTGATATCAACTGTCCAGAACTAGTGGTCCATGTAGGTGATATCAACTGTCCAGAACTAGTGGTCCATGTAGGTGATATCAACTGTCCATAACTAGTGGTCAATGTAGGTGATATAAACTTTCCATGACTAGTGGTCCATGTAGGTGATATCAACTGTCCATAACTTGTGGTCCATGTAGGTGATATCAACTGTCCAGAACTAATAGTTACTTTAGGTGATATCAACTGTCCAGAACTAGTGGTCCATGTAGGTGATATCAACTGTCCATAACTAGTGGTCAATGTAGGTGATATAAACTGTCCAGGACTAATAGTTAATGTAGGTGATATCAACTGTCCATGGCTAGTGGTCCATGTAGGTGATATCAACTGTCCATGACTAGTAGCCCATGTAGGTGATATCAACTGTCCATAACTAGTGGTCCATGTAGGTGATATAAACTGTCCAGGACTATTAGTTAATGTAGGTGATATCAACTGTCCAGGACTAATAGTTAATGTAGGTGATATAAACTGTCCAGGACTAATAGTTAATGTTGGTGATATCAACTGTCCAGAACTAGTGGTCTCATGTAGGTGATATCAACTGTCCAGAACTAGTGGTCCATGTAGGTGATATCAACTGTCCATAACTAGTGGTCAATGTAGGTGATATCAACTGTCAATAACTAGTGGTCCATGTAGGTGATATAAACTGCCCAGGACTATTAGTTAATGTAGGTGATATCAACTGTCCAGGACTAATAGTTAATGTAGGTGATATAAACTGTCCAGGACTATTAGTTACTTTAGGTGATATCAACTGTCCAGAACTAATAGTTAATGTAGGTGATATCAACTGTCCATAACTAGTGGTCCATGTAGGTGATATCAACTGTCCACGATTAGTGGTCAATGTAGTTTATATCAACTGTCCATGATTAGTGGTCCATGTAGGTGATTTCAACTGTCCAGAACTAATAGTTACTTTAGGTGATATCAACTGTCCAGAACTAATAGTTACTTTAGGTGATATCAACTGTCCAGAACTAGTGGTACATGTAGGTGATATCAACTGTCCATAACTAGTGGTCCATGTAGGTGATATCAACTGTCCATAACTAGTGGTCCATGTAGGTGATATTAGTTAATGTAGGTGATATAAACTGTCCAGGACTAATAGTTAATGTAGGTGATATAAACTGTCCAGGACTAATAGTTAATGTAGGTGCTATCAACTGTCCAGGACTAATAGTTAATGTAGGTGATATAAACTGTCCAGGACTAATAGTTAATGTAGGTGATAAAACTGTCCAGGACTAATAGTTAATGTAGGTGATATAAACTGTCCAGGACTATTAGTTAATGTAGGTGATATAAACTGTCCAGGACTAATAGTTAATGTAGGTGATATCAACTGTCCAGGACTAATAGTTAATGCAGGTGATATAAACTGTCCAGGACTAATAGTTAATGTAGGTGATATAAACTGTCCAGGACTAATAGTTAATGTAGGTGATATCAACTGTCCAGGACTAATAGTTAATGTAGGTGATATCAACTGTCCAGGACTAGTGGTCCATGGAGGTGATATCAACTGTCCAGGACTAATAGTTAATGTAGGTGATATCAACTGTCCAGAACTAATTGTTAATGTAGGTGATATCAACTGTCCAGGACTAGTGGTCCATGGAGGTGATATCAACTGTCCAGGACTAGTGGTCCATGGAGGTGATATCAACTGTCCAGGACTAGTGGTGGTCTCTTGTTCTGTACGTACATTTTGTTTGTTTAAAGTTCCAGTTGGGAATAAGTTTAAATAAAGGCCCCTTTTTTATTAATGGTGTCCAGATTGGAATATTCTTTGTATTTGTTCTATTTCCTGCTCCTTTCGACCTTGTTTGTTGTATGGGCCAGCATGTTTACTATTGGTGGGGTTGTATCCTAACCTATCACTTATTTTGAATATCCTATCAACCACAGAGGACACATACCTATACTTGAGTACTGTTATAAAACGGGATCTTTTGAATGAAATAAGTAAAAATTATCATTTAATCATAATAAACTTGAATTAAAATTTAAACTTCCTTCATGTGTTATTTCGTATAGAGTGCAAGAAATATTTAAAAATCCACGTCAGACATCTTGCACTAAATTGAATCCCGGTCGGTAAACAATTTTTATTTCATGTTTGCCAACAATCTGTTTCCTTATTTGGCCAACAGTTGGGAAACACTTGGGGAACAGTTGGCTAACTTTTGGGAAACACTTGGGCGAAAGTTGTCCAAAAATGTTTCCAAATACTCTCTAATCTTTAGGGTTGATAAGTTATTTTTTTTAATCTCTTCATCTGAATACAAATGAAAGGACTGTACTTAATAATGACCCGTATGGTATTATTACACCAAAATACAGTACGATTGAATATCTTTCACCTTAGCCTTCCTCAGGTATCACTTTGTCTTCCAGATGATGTACAGCATGCAATGGGTGAGGGGGGGTGGCTGTGCAAGCCCTTACCTTTTCTTCTTACTACAATGGACACAGCCTTACCACGGGGAAAGGTAGACCCAGCTCCAGTCTAGAGCCGCACTCATTTATTATCAAAATGATACTAAATATAATCTCCTGAAATAATATTTTATTAAATATATTTTGAAATTCTTATTTGGAGAAAATAAGCATTCTATTTTTATCTGGTTTTTATAGTAAGATTTACTAATGTCCCTTTTTCACCTAATTTCTATCTTATATAAACATAATTATGCCCACTCCTTCATAAAATGTTATAATCCACGTGAACCTTAGGTTCTCTCTGATGTAAAGTGATCAGGGTTTTAGACTCATAGTTCCCGGCAATTTCATCTAGAATATATTTGTTTGTCATTGTTTATTTTGCTAAGTTAGTAATATTCTTCGAGCTCATAAATTGTTTGTTCAAATAAAGGGTTTGCAAGTGCCCAGCAGCAATATTCAAAAACATTTTATAAACCGTTTACCCTCAAGTTTAATAGAACTTATCATTTTTATTATCAATATACCGAGAATACCATAATTATTGTATATTATTGTTATCCAATTATATTATTATAAATATCCTCCAGCGTTTACTATGTGTTAGTCTATTTTAGGCCTGATTTATTTATAACCACCAAATTGTTCAGCTGAAACTGTTGGTTATAAGAAGGTGTGGGACTTTGCTATCTGTAAATTGTCCAAACCATAGTCTAAGTTGTAAGCAACATATATCCTATTCTAAATTTAACCATATTCAAGAAACTGCTTACTAGTTACAAATATGGTTTAGCCAAATTGTAGGCTAAAGCTATCAACATATCCTATAATTAGAAGCCATACATTTTAAGTTTTATGATTTAAAAATTTAAAATCAAACAGAGTTTAGTTTATTGTAGCGTCATGCTTAACGACCAAGGTATTTTTTAAATGACGACAAGAAAGCTCGCTGCCATCAACTTACCCAAGTTGCCCCATCCCTCCCAAACACCACACTCCGGATCCTCGCGTGATAAACAACACCGCTCTCGGATAACTGACTGACGNAACCACCGGAGAGCGTGCCGTTGCTAGAGAGTTAATTGGAGATTGAGACTGATCTAGTATGTTCGATTCATGTCTGGAAGGATAGTCCAGATGATCGGAGAATCTGCTAGTCTAGACTCCACGCAAGTGTTTTAGTATTGCGTTCCCCTCCCACGTGATCTAAGTTTCTCCCGGTCCCTCCTCGGGGATTAATCACACATATTAACATGTATATCGCCTTACCAACCACTCTTAGAATATGCTCTTGTTGAGGACGCGTGTAGCGGCTGCTATATAGTTACTCTAAATGTTAAACCACATTTTATTTCGAAATTTATTTTCGATTTATTTATTTCTTTTACTTATATTTAAAACTGATAGTGTTGTAAATATTTTGCTTTAGATTATGTCTGATGGTGTGAGACAATGACTATAATAATAATTGTTAAACTGAATATGCATTGATAGTTTTCTTTGTGTGGCAAGGTTCGCCCATTGCTTGATAAAGGGTTCATAAAGTAACTGTTCTGTTTTACGACAAAACGTAAGACATGTTCTTAGAAATAATATTTCTGTCTATGTATTAATTTAGAGTTCTAAAATTGAGAAGAATTAATTTGAGGACTAAATACCTTTTGTTTAGTAATCTCAACGTATTTATTAAATTGTTAATTTTTATGAGCATTGAAATTGGAAAATTTTTGAAGGAATGTAGTTTAAATTTTTTTAATAGTTAATTTTATGGTTTTGTATTACTCAACATAATCTTATTGTTGTCATTGTTTAAATTTGTAAATTTTATTGGAGGTGGTTCCATTTTACTTACCTTTGAATGATAAACATTTATCTTTCTAGTTTTGAGAATGAAATATATAGTTATATAAATATATAGTTAAATCATATATAATATTAAATATATAATTAAATTATATATACAATATTAAATATATATAATTAAATTATATATATAATATTAAATATATATAAAATTTTATTCAATGTGTATAACATAATGTTCATATTTTATGACAATCTCAAATCATATGATTAAAATCTAAAATAAACTTTATCCCTGGTATTTCTCTTTATGTTAATTGTGAAATATTTACCTATCATCGAAGACCCGTAGTCTTCAAATTTAATTTATTATGCGCGTCACGAGGAAAGCCGTAGATGAGCCCTATATCACGAACGGGCGGGTTGCCTGTCTCTGAGGCGCAATAGTTTGCCCTAAGATAAGAAGGAGGTTGGATTTTCATCAAAGAGTACATTTCACGTGAAATGTACCAGTTCTAAGATCAAAGTAGATTGTTGCAAACATAGAGAGTAAATACTAATCTTGACTAGAACACAGTAGATAATTAGAAGATAATTGAGGACGGTTTTAGTGTCTTTGAAGCTTCATTAATATAATATAATTATATTCATCCGTTTGGGGATGTTTCCCTCTAGTAGGTGGTGCCCCTGATTGATAACACAGCCATCTAGTGACATGTTTCTAACCCTTCACCATCATTGTAACAACTCCAAGACATGAACATGATTGTACCGACAATATCGTGATTCTGTGAGGACCACGGACCTTAAGGTAAACCATCATGCAATGCGATCCTATTCTTACTCAAGGAAATGAAACAGTTTGGAATGGGTTGTATGGGAATATTTTGATAATGATGGCTTATGAGGTGTGTACTGAATGCATACGCTTTATTCGATATGGACCAATTCAACAAAATGGTTGAATTCTAACATATAATAATATATGCAATGTTTTGTTGCATGTACAGCACACGTAAGTAGTAGTTGTTTTTTTTTCACATGAAATAAAAATAATACTTACGAATACGAATCTATCAATAATCTTATATGTTATATACAAACAACTTTTTGACAACAGATTTATAGCCTGACATCATATTATTGTTGAGACATACCCTCATTGTTGCAAATTAATGTTTAAAATATTTGGTAAGAATTAAAAGGTTAGTTTTAATCTTTAATGTATGGGGCCTACTTTTTTTGTAGCACTAAGATACTAAGCTGGAATTAATTTAATTAAGATAATTAAAATATACATTTTTAAAATAAAAAACTATTAAACTGATCCCAATTTTTTTATTTTCGAATGAGAAATGCAAACACCCGCTTTTAGATAAGTTTTATTATCCAAGGGTTATTTTCCGGTTAATCTGTCGTGTGTTAGGCTCTTGAGAATCCATCTCACACCAGATCAGCCGCCATTATGGATACAAGATTACGCTGGAAATAGAAAACGGATACAAGAGTGTGTTTCTGGATCTTTCATTTGAAATAGAAAAACTAAGATCAGTTAATTAGATATTTGAAATTAAAATAAAAGGCCCCTAACTATGTTTCAAAATTTATTATCTCTTTTAAATAATTATGATAAAATTTATCTCAAAAGTAGCTTTGCTATTTTTTGTAAATAAAATAAACTACAAAGAATAATAAAAAAAAATCGTAAATCATGTTTAAAAATAATTTTTATTGGTTTGGATTGTGATTGGTTGCTAAAGGGTTGTAATTAAATGCAGCCAACATTATTTTAACATTTATTTAATTCCTTCATTTAACCTTTTTACCACATTAACCTTTTTTATCCCGTTTACCCTATTTACCCCTCTTACCATTCTACCCATTTTGCTCTTGTTGTAATTTTTACAACTTTTAAACCCTTATACACTCTTTACTCTGTTGTACCTTACTCCCATATTACCCTATTTAACTTTTCTACCCCATTTAGGTTGACCCTGCTAACCATTCCTTTTTGGACCTTTTTATGTCTTTTAAATCTTTTTACGGTTTGTATTGCTTGTATGGATCATCCCTCGAGTATCTACGTTGTTGGAGCCACGTTGTAAGCTTACCTTCTTTTGTGTTTTAATCAATCACATTGACGTCACTTTTTATTTTACCGCAGGTCAGGTTTAAAAACCATATAATATCATGCTGAAGAAATGTACTTTATTTTGACTGAAAAACATTTGACCTGGAATTATAATAATTAATGTTGGTATGACCTAGAGCTTAGAGCTTAAAGTAGAGATTAGCGCGTGGTGGACTGTTTGACTGTGAGATTGAGGGCTGAGTGATATGAGCCTTCTCTTCTGGTAGAAAGGACGAAATAAATCATTCTAGAAGGCTCATTCTTTCAGTCAGACATAGAAAGAGGGAGAGACGGAACGTTTTCTCGGCGTATTGGGGTTTCACAAGTATTCGAAAAGAGGTGGGTGACAGTGAAGAGAAGAGCACTTTTGGCTGGCGACATAACTTCGTTGTAAATAACATACAATCTAGGGCTGTGCCGATTCCAATACTTAATTCCTTGATACCCTCGATACCAATGGTATCGATTAGTATCACAATAATCGATACTATACGCTAAAAATCTCGATACCATTCTTCAGAATAAGAAACTGACTTTCGATATCTTTCATTACTTGATAAATAATAATATTTCTTATTTTAGGCCCACTAATCATTGTAAATGTTATTGTGGTCCTGTTGATTGTTATAATTTGTTTAGTTAACATAATAGACTAATTTACATATTTTGACACATGGAAACAAATTAGGCTAAATATTTTTCTTTCGACCTAGTTTTTATGCTTACAAAATGAAGATTTATTTAATTTCATATTGAATGGTATCGAATATGGTATCGATTATCGAGGAGACAAAGTGATAGTTTCGAGCAAAGAAAGTATCGGAATCTAGAAAAGAAGGTATCGGCCCACAACTAATATAACATAAGTGATCACCCAGGTGGGTGAGAAGATTCTCTAACACATATGGATGCATTGAGTTTTATATTCTGAAACTAATCATTAATTTGAAATCCATTAAGAGTAGGAACTTTTGATATTAACTATTATAAATTAAGATCTATTTCATTACATTCTTTTGCCCCTTTTAATATTATACCCTTTTTTATTAGATTTACCTTTCACCCCTTTTACTATTTTACTCTTTTTGTCCTTTTTATAATTTTTTCTCGATTGTAACCTTTTTGTCCTTTTTTACATTTTTGACACTTTTGTCCTTTAGGACATTGTTAAAATGTTTGCCCCTTTGGATTGGATCATAAATTTACCATTTTTGAGCTTTTTGCATTTTGCAACTTTTAACACCTTTTAACATTAACTAACAGGCTTAAACCCGAAGAAATATGTTAGTGTAAAGAGGAACAAAAGTTTAAAAAAGTACCAAAAAGTGTAAAGTGCAATAGAATAAAGAAAACAAATTAAATATAATATTTTTTACTAAAAATAAAAGCTAAAATAGGGTTTAAAAAGGATGGTACAAAAATATATTTGAAAAAATGGTAACTTAAAAGGGTTAAAAGGGTAAAATAAGTGAAAGGGGTGAATCTAAATTTTGAAATTCCGGCTTCCAAGGGCACATGTTCTTGCACAGGAAATACTAATTTTTAAATGTTAGAGATGATGATGATTACATCACTCTGGCGATATTCTGGACTACTGATGACGTCACTCTGGCGATATTCTGGACTGCTGATGGCGTCACTCTGGCGATATTCTGGATTGCTGATGGCGTCACTCTGGCGATATTCTGGACTGCTGATGGCGTCACTCTGGCGATATTCTGGACTGCTGATGGCGTCACTCTGGAGATATTCTGGACTGCTGATGGCGTCACTCCGGAGATATTCTGGACTGCTGATGGCGTCACTCTGGCGATATTCTAGACTGCTGATGGCGTCACTCTGGAGATATTCTGGACTGCTGATGGCGTCACTCTGGTGATATTCTGGACTGCTGATGGCGTCACTCTGGCGATATTCTGGACTGCTGATGGAGTCACTCTGGAGATATTCTGGACTGCTGATGGCGTCACTCTGGATATATTCTGGACTGCTGATGGCGTCACTCTGGCGATATTCTGGACTGCTGATGTGCGTCACTCTGGCGATATTCTGGACTGCTGATGACGTCACTCTGGCGATATTCTGGACTGCTGATGACGTGGATATCTGGGATGCGAGTCCTATTCGGGTGTGCTGGCTGAGGTATTTCCTGAACGTATGAATAATCCGCTAACTCATGAACGAATAATCGGGTTCTACTCTATGTTCCTTTTGATACACTTTCTTTCTTGAAGTATGTCATACTATATATGTATCTATGATAATATATGGAAAAGACTCATTTCTACACGCAAAGCAGTTATACTCCCACCTCTGTGCTTACTACAGGAATTGCTTCCAAACCAATAACACAATAATTATTTAGCTCAACGCTCTCTCTTGTTTTATTTTTAAACAGTCTTATTTGCTTCGTGTAACCTTAGATTTACTTTAATCTCAGAACTTAAGGATTTTACTTGGAATGTCGTTGAGAATGAGTTGATTCTACCTATTCATTATTATTTATACCCATACAAATTAAAACAAGGATATTAATCCTCTAGGAACATTGATTTGAACCAAATTTTGAGATATAAAACCACTTCAGGTGGGGATTAATAGACGCACGAACTGTTTCCCAATGGTAGGTGGGCCCCTTAACAACAATCATTAAGAGCTTTTGCAAACCTCCAAAAGGCCACTTCATGTCCTAAAGATGAAAACTAATGTATTAATTTATGAATAGTTTCCGCAGGGAGAGCATGTGTTTGTTACGGTTGTCTGTTGTTGAAATGACAAGCAACACTTGTGCTTATTCTGGTCGCGGTGTGCTCTAAGCCTGTTCGATACTAATGACCAGCCACATCAATCAGCCAAAATATTTGGGACACAACCTCTAATCATCATTTAAACTGCAATTTAGTATTATATTGATATATTGACATTTCGGTCACATACACAAGTTTGGGTTTTGAGGGGAAATATACAAAGAAACTTTTAAACGATATGGCATTAAAGAGAATATCAACACTTTACTAAACAGTTTACAATTGGTGAGTACAGATACACTAGATAATGACCATAAATAACCAGTTTAATTACATTTTCCTTTTTACATCAAACCAACCCTCAAGAATATAGTGCATTCATTTCCGTTTCATATTTGGCTCGGACCAATTGATTTAGTTACTAAAATTTTGAATTAATGATAGCTACAGCTTTACTGTAGCTTTGGTCTCAAATGATAAATACAAACTTTTGTTTGTATAGGAAGTAAGTAGGGTACATATGCAGGTCCGATTACACATTTGCATAACAATGGGATATCCGTTGGGTTGGGGGAGGGGTGGGAGTGGTAGTCCTACTTCTGGCCCGGGGGG
>CABFVX010011264.1:0-11236 GCA_902151425.1 Timema shepardi | reverse complement strand
ATCTATGCCGGGACCGAGGATTGAACCCCGGCCGCCAGCACAGAAGTCTGACACCTTACCCCTAGACCGCCAGGTCACCTTTTCACATAATATTAATTTGTCAAATAGCCCATATATTGAAATGTGTATTGTACTAAAAAAATATAAAAATAAATGCGAAAATATATTTAGAGCAGAGAAATGCATCCTTGGTTCTTCAATTAATTTTAACTCTAGGGTCATTGGTAGTTGGGAGCTCCTGGTTATTGTGGGGTTCCGAAACAAACGCATCCGTCCCCGGACGAAGCCGAACATCGTCAGCCAAACACTAAGAGAAGTCAATAACATGTTTTGCAGGCCAGTAGGTCCAAACAAGAGTTGCGACGAACGAAATTTCTCTCCGGACTAATAAACAGAACTATATATAGTAGGATTCTGCAAGGTAACAATTTTAGAAAATAAGAACACTTGTTTTTTATAGCCAACATTGATAACATGTTTATAAATTTTTGGTGTTATTTTAAGGATATTTATAATTTCCCCTTGGACAAGTGTTTTACAACCCTCTCCATATCGTGTACCCCCTAAAAACAATGACAACTCGCCACGGCACAACTAAGGTATTTATATTCTTGGTCCATTTAATGAATGATGTAAAGATTAACTATACAGTAGTCAAAGTCTTTAAATTGAAAACTGACACCTGAGCATGGTAATCGAAACCGGGACCTTTGGCTTTATCGCCAATGCTCTAACCACTGAGCTATCCAGGGATCCTCTCACTCCCAGGGCCATTCTTAACTAATATTTTAAGGCAGAATCTGTGATGGACATACAGAAATCGTCTGCTGCTACTACTCCTGGGCATTGGCGTACAAAACCAAAGGTCCCGGGTTCGATTCCTGTGTCCAACTGTCATTTTTCAATTTAGATTGTATAATTTTTAAATATGGTTATAACCTTGACAAACAAACAAATATAATAGCATGTGTATATAATACATAATTATACAGTAAACCATAAGGAAGTATTAGAAGTAGAGATGGGTCGAATATTATATTTCTCGAATATAAATCTCAAATCCAAATCCAAAATTTTCTTTTGAATCTAGAATCTTCAAAAGTGAATTTTTAATTTGTCAAAAAATTGAAAAGTATGTTTTATAGCGTCAAACAAATTGATATTTTAGAAAGTTTGTCACCCCTGAACATTCTTATTCTGTTTGTTTGTCTTTTCTATTACGTTTCACGAACAAACAAAAATTAAACAATTGATTATTCTTCAGTAAACGAGTTTTCATATATATATTTTTTATTTTGTTATTTTATTTTTTACATAAAGAAAGCTAAATTGTATTTTTTTCTAACTACCCAAATTTATGTAATTCTTGAAAAATTACATTTTGAGTTCAACTAAACCCTTTAAATTTGGATTCGAGATTTTTTGCAAGATTTTCTAATCTCGAATTTCTCGAATACCATAGAATTCGAGGTATTCAAGGATTTGTGCGTCCCATCTCTAATTATAAGAAATATTTTGATAACTTTATAATGAATAAATCAAACTAAACTGATTTCTAAAATGTCACATTTTAGCGACATTCAATCAATGTTTGTTGTAAAAAGTGGGCTTCATGTATTTTTTAAATAAAACAGGGTTTAGGCTGAAACATAGTGTTGAGATACGCAAAATAAAAGATGCAGGACAAATTTCAGCAAATAATGTTTATGCAGAATTAAATGGTTTGATAAGTAAAACAAGATCCAATGCCTTTCTTGGTACACCAATTTATGTTAAAATAAAAGTTACTATTTGAAATTATTGTTATACTTTTACTTCCACTATTGTGACTACACGAGCTTCCAGTTTTCAGATAACGGTCTTCATAGTATTATTATTATTATTATTAGCACCGCGTCTTACTACCCGTTCTGGTTATACGCACTTACACTAATGTGTAATGGTAGGGTGATTGTGAGATGAAATGGAGGACCTACAGCTTAACGTGGAATCCGAACCACGGTGGATGCCTCGCATTCCACACATTCACAAGATATCTTGTCAGAGGTGAAGGAAGGGTTTGGTAATCAGTTAAATCTTTGCCGGGACCGGGGATTGAACCCCGGCCACCAGAATAGAAGTCTGACACCTTACCCCTAGACCGGTCTTCATATGAAAATCAGACTTTACTTCAAGAGGAGTATATTCTATTCTCCCTAAGTCCACTTTCGACGATATTCGTCAATAAAATGAGCTAAACTGTGGAGATTTCTTTTGGAACCAACATGAAATTATGTATTTTATAAAATAAAAAAACTGCTTGCCATACATTTACAAAATTTTGTCCCGATTGATCTTGATATTGAAGTTAAAAAACTTATAAAAATAAAGCTTGCTATGCACTATAGAGTTGTTGTTTAGTAAATCATCTATTGTCAAAATAGAACTTTATTGAAATTCATCCCAGTTATTTAACCCGACGTAGGATTTTTACTAGAAAATGTGTTTCATAGACCAATATGAGGCATTGTTGTTAGTTTTGTAAAATAAACTGATATCAAACTTGGAGAGCTTTGAAATGTGGGGCTACGGAAGACTTGAGAACATCAAGTGGACAGACAGGCTGACAAATGAACAAGTTCTAAGAAGAGTGGATGATATGAGAACCTTTTTGTATGTGATTCTTTGCTACAAAGTAAACTGGACCGGACACATCCTTAGGAGGAACTGTCTTCTGCACGACGTCATAGAAGGAAAGGTTGAAAGAAAGAGTTGGGGAAGAAGTAGATTCAAATAATAGCAGACTAGGAGGAAAGAATATAATTCTGGGAGCTGTAGGAGGTGGCAGAATTAATAATAATAATTGTAATTATTATTATTATTTCAATTTCCTTTATTATAGTGTTGTCCAACAGGTGTGAGACCTATAACAAGCCAGCATTGAAAAGTACACAATTACCATAAAATCACATATAAAGAAAAGATTAAATAATCAACCGTAGCTAAATAATGATAAATACCTATTAATGATTACAAAATTAGGATATACTAATGATAAATGACAAGAATAATAAATAATAAACATAAGAGTAGTCAAAGGATAAGTATTTAAAAAGTGGTAACAATAAGCAAATAATAAAACAGAAAAATGTAAATTAAAGTATTCGAGGTGGAGCCTCTACAGAGTAAATAAGTTTTAAGGAAGTTCCTTAAATAACTCTCAGAGTTATTTAAGGAAGTTCCTTAAATAACTCTCAGAGTTTTGCTTTTCTTTTGTGATAAAAGTCTAATTCAACAAATCTGGAGTTAGCGCTGTGTACACAACGGCCTATAGGGCTCATCTCGTAAGAGTTATTGAGGGAGAATAATTTAGGATTGCGAGAGGCAATCGGCGACAAATTTACAAGAAATTATGTTATTGAAAATATTAAAAACAAAAGGGGCGTCACACTTAAGTCTAGGTCAGTAGAGAGTTTGGAGACCTAAAAGGTTTTGAATTCTGTCAGTCATAATAAATCTGGTCGGTAAAGAATTCATCAAAGCAAGCGGCGTTAATTTTTTTTATAATTATATTATTTGTTTTAAATAATAATATTTATGAAGGAAACTAAAGCTTTTAGAGTTAATTATGTATATAAAAACCGAAGCTTGGGAGAATTAAATTATCTTTAGTTGCGGGTATAACTACATTAAGTATAATACTTGTACTATTTTAAAAATAACATCCAAGCGTGGGAATCGATCCCGGGTTCCATGGTTTAACACATCAATGCTTTACCTCTGATTTATCCAGGATTCACCTCGTGCTCATGGTCATTCTTTACTCGCGGCTTAAGGCAGAGTTTGTGATGGACGTGTGGAGATAATTGGCTGGAAATGAGCTATCATTGATTCCACAGCCACTAGAGACTCAGAAATGGCTTTATTTTTTTTAGCGCAACAATCCAAGAGTCGCAAATTTAATTGCCATTTACAGATGTCATTTTTCAAATTTACGGGTAAGAGTTATTAAAAGTAAATTATTAAGCTTTAGGCCAAATTATTTAAGACTCGCTGACTTTCTCCTAAGCTAATTTTTAGGGTTAAATGATTTTAAGCCAAATTAATTTTGGTGAAATTAACTTATAGATCTCATGAATTTAGGCCAAATAATTTTTGGCCAAGTGAATCTAGGCAAAATTACTTAAGGCCTCACTGCCATGTCCCCAATTAATATTTAAAAAAATTGGTTCTATTATTATACAATTTTGTTTTAGCCACTAAATGGATAAAATAATAGAGATAAAAAAAGGGACTATAACCTCAATTTTTTAGGTAAAAACCCGCCTCGGTGGCGTAGTTAGCTAACGCGCTTGTCGTATTGAGCTTGACTGCTGAGGACGGGGAGATCGAGGTTCGAATCTCGGTCGGGTGAACTGGGGGTGGTTTTTCCTAAATTGTTTTCCACTCTCCCTCCACGCAAATGCGGGCTCACTTCCTCTAATTCAACCTTCCCAATTCTTAATCCATTAGAGTAATTAGTACTTAAAGCGTATAACCCGAACGGGTAGTAAGATGCGGTGCTAAATATTATTATTAGGTAAACTTTAATTTGTGAAGTTGGTGGGGTTTTTTAATAATGTTTGAAATGAACTCTGAGGGAACATGCCAAAAATGAAAATAGCAGACTCAGATCTCTTCTAGATGGTATTGAACACAATATCTGTGAATAATGCAAATCTCACCAGTCAAAGTCAAACGTAGTTTAAACACTAGTAGTAAGCAGGCATTTTTACATTTGCTTTAATACAATATTAATATATTTGCAACAAATTAAAAAATAGGTGTACAATAACGATTAATTATTACATAATTGATATATTATATCTAACAATTTTATCGATAACACCTAAATCAACATTATTACAAATATAAACTATAATCATACCAATTATAGAACCCATAAGACTAATAGTAATAACAGTAATAGTTGTTATAATAATTAAAAATATTGCAATAATTATAAGAGATAATATTGAAGCCATCAACATAAATATCAGTATAAGTAGAATCTGTATTATTAGTATTAAAATCACTAATATTAATGTTTTTAATATTACATTTTTGGTAAAATGGTGGTCTTCTCTACATGTACTACTCAGTTTGTGCAACAGCATTTCACAGACATTTCTTGACCGCTCTGCTAGCTAGAACAAAACAATAACAAAAATATATTTATTTGTTTACATATACTTTGAAAAGTTAGTGGGTTATACAAGGAAATATTTATTATAAAAAAAATGCATTATTAAATAGAAACGCTTCAAAAGTTTGATCAAACTAACACCTTTATTACCCGTTTCGGTGCCCACGTACTTTAACGCGCTACTCTCCCAGTGGACTAGACTGCCGATGACGAGGAAATAGAGCGAGGTTCGAATCTCGGTCGGGTGTACTGAGGGTGTTTTTTTCCCCTAATTATTTTCCACTCTCCCACCAAGCAAATGCGATCACACTCACTTTAAATATAACCTTCCTAGTCCATAGATACACTAGCGTAATTAGTGCATAAACGTATGCGGTGCTAAAAAAACTCTTAAATGTTATTGGCTTAGAATTTTTTTTAAACTCAATGCCTTCAACCCGTAGTCATCCCCTACCGAACGAGCGTCCACCATCTGTTGGTGAAGATAGTGCCAAATTATGCGAATAAAGAGTGTCGTGTGGTCAACACTATGAAACTCCAGTCATAAATATCAGTTTTTTAGAGTGTAACCGCTATTTATGTATTCAAGTAGCTGCACACATGCCCTCGCGTGTTGACCCCGTTCCAGGACCACTTCACAGAGAATGTGTAATTGACTTGGAATACGAGGCGGATATTACTGCATCTCAATATACCGGTTGTATTTATTCCTTTTTCTCGATATGATCCCGAGTAATTGCTTATATTTACATACTAACGTAAATATAGTAAAATCTTAAACTTATATGTGTAATGACCTGTTTTATAAACTGCTTCTTGTGAGGTGTTCATTCATTTCCTGGCATTATGTTATATCCTGTCTTGAGGCAGGACGCGTGACCTTGAACCTTGTTCTTTTATTGTATATAATAAAATCTGCAAGTCATAGGTCGAGTGTGGTGATGAGTATTCGATAACCAACGAGTCTAAGGAGAGCTAACAAAATCACTGTCGGGCGGATTCACCGCTTAGGGCCGAACCGGGCCCCTCAGGCCCCCACGCGGGGTCCTCGAGGTTCGCACATGCCCCCTCGTTCATTTCGGCCTGTCTGATGTACTCATTGTATCGTAGAATAGTATTTCACTTCTTTGTACACCACCTTGTAGTTCACAAGCCTTATCCCTCCCACGCCCTTCTCAGTCGGTCAGAGTACCCCATACCCTCGGGGGTACCCACCCAGAGTCACATGAGGGACCAAGGCCCCACTTACAAGATAGTCAGCAGTTCGAGCGGACACCGTCGGGCCGCCGTGGGAAAAGGGCGGGCTTTACATATCATTATTAAAATACATAAAATTTAGTGAATGATTTAATAAAACAGTTTAAATAA
Organism: Timema shepardi; assembly: GCA_902151425.1. Classification (NCBI taxonomy): domain Eukaryota; kingdom Metazoa; phylum Arthropoda; class Insecta; order Phasmatodea; family Timematidae; genus Timema; species Timema shepardi. The sequence goes on along the minus strand of CABFVX010011264.1, from coordinate 4,704 downwards.
TGCAATAGTTTAAAATGTTAATGTAACTTGTAATTTACTACCAGTCTGGCTTTTATGTGCTTAAGATCGTTAGACAATTAGAATTACTACGATTGTTTTAGTCTATAATAGTTTGGCAAGGAATTTAACATAGGTGGGTTTTATTTAGGAAATATTATTACTATTATAATTATTAGTAACGTGTCTTACTAACCGTTCGTGCTACACGCACTTACACTAATGTGTGATGGTAGGGTGATTGTGAGATGAGATGGAGGACCTACAGTTTAACGTGGGATCCGAACCATGGTGGAGACCTGGCATTCCTCACATTCACAAGTTGTGATTAATACACGTCTTGTCAGAGGTGAAGGAAGGGTTTGTAAATCAGGTGAATCTGTTCAGGGACCGAGGATTGAACTCCATACGCCCAGTACAGAAGTCTTGACACCTTACACTTAGACCACCAGGTCACCATCTCGAAAACAAAGCACGTAGCAATGCCTCAGCCCATTCCAGCAACAACGATCAGATAAATGAGCAGGGATCTATTTTACTTGGGTGTGTCATTAGTTTGTATTGTAATTAAAATATTCATCAAGTGAATATGTTAAGGTGGGACTGAATACAATTCAAGTTAATGGCAATGTTTTTTACAGTTTTGGCTAAAGTAAAAAAAAAAATATTTCTCCAGTACAAACATAGAATTTATTTTTCTTCGTGTGGTGACCTAAAAATTTCCTGAATATCTGTAAATGGTGTTCTGGAATTTAATGAGAACATTTTATATTCTTTTAAAAAGTTTGCTAGATAATGCCGCCATGCTCATAAAAAATATTCAGGAGCTGTTGATATCACCGCGTGAAGAAAATTAAACTCTACTTTTGTACTAGAGCAATATTTTATTTATTTTAGACAGGAAAATGGTTTGCCATAAAAATTGTGAAAGCACTTTCCTTTTTTGCGTCCCCTTCCATCCTACCATAAGTGGAAGATTTTTCTCCAATAGGGGTAAACGTCATTTATATAAACAATAGCAGTTTATTGTTACTGTTATATCAACAAGAACATGAACTACTTTAGTCACGCGACTTTTGAGATAAGTTGGTTTTGGAGTATCAGTAGTGAGTCAACAATTAAGTAATAGCAACTTCTAGACTTTTACAATGGTGACCTGACGGTCTAGGGGTAAGGTGTCAGACTTCTATGCTGGCGGCCGGGGTTCAATCCTCGGTCCCGGCACATATTTATCTGATTACCAAACCCTTCCTTCACCTCTGACAAGACATCTTGTGAATGTGTGGAATGCCAACCCTCCACCGTGGTTCGGATTCCACATTAAACTGTAGGTCCTTCATTTCATCTCACAATCACCCTACTATTACACAGTGTAAGTGCGTATAACCCGAACGGGTAGTAAGACGTGGTGCTAATAATAATAGACTTGTACAGAAGTATTTCTAGGAAAAAAAGTTAAAATATATATATATATATCTAAGTGACTGCCTGGGGTCAAAACGGTGTCCAGTCCAATTACGCCCCTGTAAAATTATACTGATGGTGTAAAAATACTGTGATCAACATTGACTGCAAAAAGTCGTGTTTGTATTATCTAAAAGGTTCTTCTTACAAGAATCTTACTGTGAGTGACCTTTCAAAGAACTTCTCGGACCTAATTGATTATTCTTAACATTCACTCGAGACCTGCAAAGACTCAGACAAGCCATGCCACAGTTGTTATTGACAGCACCACGGTTGAGTAAGTCAATGAAATCAAGGTCATACTGATATTCACTCACACGCCGACATTAGAACTGGGCTGTCGGTGACTAAGCTGTGCTCGTGTCAAATGCATAAAATTATTATTATTATTATTATTATTATTATTATTATTATTATTAGCACCGCGTCTTACTACCTGTTCATCTTATACGCACTTACGCTAATGTGTAATGGTAGGGTGATTGTGAGATGAAATGGAGGACCTATACAGTTTAACGTGGAATCCGAACCACGGTGGAGGCCTGGCATTCCCCACATTCACAAGATGTATTGCCAGAGGTGAAGGAAGGGTTTGGTAATCAGATAAATCTGTGCCGGGACCGAGGATTGATCCCCGGCCACCAGCACAGAAGTCTGACACCTTACACCTAGACCGCCAGGTCACCACAAATGCATAAAACACACATTATTATGCAGGGCTTTTAGGGAAGAATACTTAACTGTTTTATATAGTTTAGGTATTTAACGTGTAATCTCTGAGCTTACTGAATATATCTTTACACGAGAATTTCCATGAGCGAGAATGCAGGAGCCTACCCATTTTGTCGGGAAAGATATTCTCACGTACTTTCTAGGGTTATTTTACACTCCACAATTGACATGGGACTGGCGGCTTTACTTTCCCTCCAAACGAAGTTGTGCTATGGATTTGTTATCACTCAAGAAAAAACCGTCTACCTTTATTGGGTCTGAACCCATGAACATCGGATCCTGAGGCGAGTACTTTATCCCAAGATCACTAGGGTCGACCGACACCCATTAGATATGTAAAACAACATAATTACGGGTATGCGAAAATTCGAGTTTGATTCGAGTTTTACAAGAAAAATTTGAATATTCGAAAATTTCAATCTTTTTCTAGAAAATTACTAGTTTCATTAAATGTATTCAAATTAAAGATAAAATTTCATAGCAAATAGAGTCCCTCGATGTTATATTTTGTTTAGCTAAACGAATATTGTACAATTATTTTAAATCTGTTAAAAAGTTATAATTTGTGTGCAAATACAATTTTTTCAGAAAATCAATTGTAATTCTTAATATATATATATATATATACACTTATTTTTAATGCATGGATCTATTACAGAAATAATTCAACTTTAAATATTATCTGTACAATTATTGATTTATACTATTTGAACTCGAATAAAACGCTATGTTTTCATTGAAACTCAAACTTGAGTCAAAGTAAAAAATCCTGCTCCCACATACCTTATAATAATAAGTTAAAAAAAATATATATATATATATATCATCGCATTTCACTAAGGAGTAAACAAGAAACGAATTATTTACTTAATTTATTTTCAATTTCCTTTCTCTACCCGAAGGGTTACAAAAAGAAAGAAAAAATAACACCGTAGGAAGTGCAGATATTAAATACATAATATTTTTCCAGTCAATATTATAGGAATATAATAAATTATCATTATATCTTTATTGATCATATTCATCAAAAATGACGGCTATAAATAATATGATATAATATAGAATATATAAACGTAGGTTTAATAACTTTTGTAACTTTTCTCGCAGTTTACTGCAGTCCTGGAACTTTTCCATGACTCATAATATTATGATTTATAAATAAGCCTCAATTACTATAAAACTGCAATTATTTTGATAGTGGCTATTTCTGAGTTTTAATTTTTTATTAAATGTTTTACCACCCGTTTGAACTATTCGCAGAAGTACTAAATTAATCTAATGTGGTAGGGAGGGTTAAGATTGAATTTAGAGGAAATATACCCGCTTTTGCTTAGAGGAGGAGTGGAAAAACAAATTTGTAAGAAAATTCACCCTCAGTACACCTGACCAGAATTAGAATTCTAATTTCTCCACCATTGGCAGGTCAGTCAATTGCGATAGTGACTCCTTAGACCGTGTAACCACATAAGTGGGTATTCTACGCTATTGTATAAAACTAATCTACAAATATAAAATTGCCTACTAACGGTGTATTCATTAAATAATAATTTATAATAGCTATAAATGTTTTTTGAATACTTATGGTAAATTTCTGAGGGGTTCCTTGCCCCCAAAATATCAACAGGAAGTGCCCTCCATATATTTTCTCAGTTTAAATGGACTAATCAAATTTGTTAAGTACATAATATTTGATTTGCTCATAGTAAATAAAATAAGTTAACCTAGGTGGTCTTGAGGTAAAGTGCTCGCCTAAAGACCCCACGTTCGTGGGTTCAAACCCAGCTGGAGTTGACGGGTCTTTCTTGAGCGATAAAAATCTGTAGCACAAATTCCCTCGGAGAAGAAGTAAATACGTAGATTCCATGGTGATTTTAGGATGTAAAATAAACCTGGAAGGTGTGTTAAAATACATTTCCCGGCAAAATTGGTAGGCACTTTCACCCTCACTTATAGAAATTCAGTGTAAAAGGCAATGAGGAACTAACGCATTTCCTAAACTTCCCTATTTCATGGTATTTTTTATCAGATGGAGCAGGCAGAAGTAACCAGCGGAAGGTCTGTGTATATGCCCAGTGTCGGATGAATAAAAATCACATCAAAACCACCTTCTGGTTGTTGACTTAATAAAAAGAAGGATAAATAATATGAAATTAATAACAACTACTACCAGTATCAGTAATTCTACTACTACTACTACTACTAATAATAATAATAATAATAGTAATAATTTAATAATAATATCGCCTGTCTGGGTTATATCAATATGTAGCCTGGTTTGTTGAAGGATAAACCAGTACTAATGTACTGCTGTCCAGGAGACGCACGAATGTACTAACTGTACATCCTTTAGTTGGAGGATCTTTCCATGTCCCGATGAGATGAGGTGATGATGATAGTGAGTATGAGAGTGATAGCGAGTATGAAAGTGATAGCGAGTATGAGGGTGATAGTGAGTATGAGAGTGATAGCGAGTATGAGGGTGATAGTGAGTATGAGGGTGATAGTGAGTAT
>CABFVX010011262.1:0-11245 GCA_902151425.1 Timema shepardi | reverse complement strand
ATTCGATTGTATATGGCAGGGGTCGGCAGCTAGTCGATCGCGATCGACCGGTCGACCTCATTGCAGTTTTCAATTGATCACGTGAGAAAACTACGATGTTATTAAAAGTTTACCTTTCTTCTAAACTCGCAATTATATCAAGTAGTTTCAAATATTGTTAGTGAACAAAATAACCTTGATCAGTGATAATCAAAAATATTATAAGAAAATTAAAATTTACATTTCACCTATAAATATTTGTTATAGAATTATGGGGACATAATTATTTGAGGAAAGGTTGAATTTTAGGAATAGATATTTATTTATAAGAAAGAATAAAGAAGCAAAAGTAGAGCGGAGAAAGGGAGGGTGATCGCGGGAGATTTGATAGGCTTGTAAGTCGAATGGGGCCTAAAAATGTTGTCGACCTCTGGTCTATGGTGCAAGCCGAGCCAAATATTTGTCTCGTCAAAGAATCAGATTGGATGGTTTGGATTGTTGGACATGTTGAAAGGTTGAAGACTCACCATCACCAGATTCGAACGTGTGTGGCTATTTTTACTCAAAATAATAGTCATTTCCATAAGAAATGTTGAAATCAAAACTGTACGAAGATATGTGAGATGGAAAAATACTCCCTTAATTATTTGTTTATGGAAAGTTTCCTTCTTTGTTAAATACTCAATATATCTTTTCTATAAAAATTTCCAGCTTTAATATTTCAAAATAGAACAAAATCAATCGAGATAGCCCAAGTTTAATTTTCCTACAGATGTTAACACCAGAAACATTATAAAATGAGATACCAAAAAAAAATCAATAACAGTTATTACAGTTTTCTTCTCACAATCACGTTGATTACAACGTTTGGTATTTGGATGTGTCACTAGCCTCGACTCTGCTATATACCAGATGTTAATATTTCAGTGTTATATTTAAAGCTCTAACGAATACTTTACCTTCCTAGGGAAGTCAATCATCTGAAAACTCTACCAAAAATGTTTAATCTCTAATTGCTATTATTTGTTTGGAATTATTATTTGCTAACGAATGTGGACACGTCCCTTCCAACCACCCACTCTACTCCACTCGTCTCCCAACACCCTATTTGATGTATGTATGTATAGGTTTCAAGTATCAGTTATTCTAACCTAATCTCTTCACCTACATAGTTACCCACAAGCCACCACTCCGGAAAGTTTTCATCTTTAACTGTTTGATATAATTATTAAATCACTAATTCAATCAAGTGTTCACTATTTATATAAAACTGACTATACAAATACTTCTTGTTGTCAATAGTTGATAAACATCCTGTCAGTATTTATTTCCATACCGAGCCGCCTTCCTCATTTATAAAACGTTTAAATCTGTACAAAAATTAATATGTAAAAAAATCACAGAATATAATGCTATACGGCTTACAACTGTTATGTTCATCGGTCGACTCAATAGCACGCAATATAGACCCTAAAGGCAGATATTGCGTATGTATAATAATGGCCTACTATATGTGTTTTTCTTCATATACAACTACATATAGATTTTTTTTTTAACCCTTCTGCTTTTATAAGTAAGCACAAAACCAAATCGTCAATTTCGTTTTGTTTGGTTTGATGGTGATAGGAATATCCAAGTTCGAATCCCATTCAAATATACTGAAGATGGGGTTCCTAACCCCCTCTCTCCCCAAATGGCTTCCCACTCTTCCTTCACGTTAATGCCGGTACAGTTCCTTTTTAGTCTATATTATTTAGCGTAATCATGCGAATACTCAGGACGGGTGGTGAGACGCGGTACAAAAAAGGTTTTGTAGCCCTCTTGTAAAACTACAGTCCAATTTTCCTAGGAATAACCTTTATTGAGAGATAGAAAAGCAACTAGACACCTTAGCTCAGTTGGTAGTTTGTCTGTCTACTGAGTTAAGGGTCCCGGGTCCGATTCCTGGCATGGCCGAAAAATTTATCATTGGTGAAATGTGGGTAGTCTCTTTCATAATGATGAATTAGTGGCTGGGTGGGGTGTTTGTTGTGTATTTAAGTTCGTTTATATTAATTTATGTGCTTATATAATAAGTGGGTTCAGAAAGTCCACGTTAAATACCTCAAATAAATTAAATGAAATACTAAATAAGCTTTATACTTCAAGTCATGTCATTTGCGGCGGCTGTCCCTTTCGATTGATTATATAAATTCCTCAACGTATATTAAAATGCTATCATTGTTGACTGCAAAGAAAATATATGTTTGTATTTCCTAAAATTCTTCCTACAAAAATCCTATTTAAATTATATTTGTAAAGATTGGTAGTATTAATTACAAGTTATGATATATTATAATTATAAATATGTTGAAATTGTAATAAACATCTAAAAATTAGGCACATTGTCAAATAGACATTTGATTCAATTACACTTAAGACTGAGTTTAAAGAATCATAAAATGAAATTTAATGTGTTACTATTGAGAAATTACAGAAAAATTATTAAATTTGAAAAGTAAAAATTGAATTTATTTCTTAGCTGTAATTCCCTGTTCCTTGATTTCTGACTGCAGCTCTGTTATTTTGGCGCCATGTTTCAGTGCAACAGCGGCATCATCCACAGGTCTGATGAGAGAGAAAGAATACACCGAATGAAATTTATCAATGCGCTAGACAATGTGGTATAACATAAAATAAATGCAGGTTAATAAATGATAATGTTGAAAAAATAAATAATTATGAAACATCATACTTACCAGAAATTAAAACTATATTCTTGAGTATCCCATGACATGTTATTAAGGGAACTAATAAGAGAATTAACATTAGCTTGTTTATATGAAGTGAAATAAGAATAATTTGGGGGGGAAATGTAATATGAAGTCAAGGATAGTATAAAAGAAGGTATTGTGATATTGTAGAAATGAGATAGTAGATAGATACATATTTTTAATTCATTTGTTCATGATAATTTAATTTAAATAAAATAAATGATATGGGATTGCAGATATAATGACAATAAAGGAAATTAAAAAAAGTTGTTCAAGTCTTCTCGACTCTGGCTCGAACAGGTCATTAACTACTATGGAAAGATGGGCGGGTGCAGACAGGAATGGAGGTATTTTTAATGTTGGTATGTTGAAGGAGTTTTCTTAAGGTATTAATGAGTTTTTCAAAAATTATTTGCTCATATAATACATTTTTATTGTTTAATAAGGTGGTTTGAATAAATATATTTTCGGTTGTGTTCATTGTTGTACCTTTTGAAGTAGTTTAAATTAGTTTCATGCTTTTGTCCAATGGGTACAACTTGGCCCATTTAAATTCACTTGATATTGAATTTTATTTTTCTAAATATAAGTAAATATTGTTGAAACTGTATTTGTGATGGTTCTCATCACTGAGTAGAGCAGACATTGGCCAGGTATCAGCTAAAATAAAATCCCATGCGGAGCTAAGCCTCTGTTTTATGATTGGTCAAATGGAGACCTAAGAGAGAACATATCACAGGCACAATTTAATCAATATTTATTATTAGGGCTAATATTCAGTATTCTGTCTTACGACAGGTCATTCCTTTTGTCAGTTAACTTAGACCGCCAATGCGCCCTGCACTCTGCCTCCTCCATCAGCTCCCAGAATGTGAGTATAGTATAAGACATAATTATTTTTAAAAAAATTCTTACTTTAAATTGACAGATGTAAAAATGACACAAGTATTTAGACTTTCCCTAGAATCGAACCAGAGTCCCACTACACTAGTTCCCCAAACACGCGGGCCAAATGTATGCATAATTCAAATGTCAAAACAAATTTCAATACACGTCAACTATCACCGTATAAACGAATCCCCTATCGCGGCGATTAATGGTAAAACAAGTAACTATCATGGAAACTGGTGCGTAGTTTGTTAGTAATACAGGTAAATGATTTCCCTGCCTTTCAAAAAAAAAATTAACTATCTTGAATTTTAAAACAAATTTAGTGGAAGTGGTTTTAATCTAATGAAGTTTAAAAATTATGTTCATTGATCTCAAACTATGCTGACTTGTTTCAAAATATTCATGTAGCTTTTAATCCATTTTATAAAAAGAATAACATACTTGATGGTAAACCAAACCTTAACTATTCTCAAAACGCCCATTTTGGTGGCCGCCTGGTCTAGGGCGTTACTATCGCAATAGACTGGACTGCTACTGACGGGTAGATTGAGGTTTTATCATGGTCGGGTGTAATGAGAGTGTTTTTTCCTAAATGCTTTTCCACTCTTCCTCTACGAAAATGAGGGTACACTTTATATAAATTCAACCTTACCCATCCTTAGGTTACTAGAGTGATTAGTGCTGTACAGAGGCGTACAACCCGAACGGGTAGTTAAGACGTGCTGCTAAAGAAATTAGCATGTTCTCAAAACAAGAATGAACACAATGAAAGAGTGAAAATGCTGTGTGTGAAGAAGCTACTTCACTCGTTATTTCATAAATGTTAGAATATAAATTTCACTACTATTTTAAATACGAAAACTTCGCTTGTGTGTACGTGGCGTAGCAGTAGGCCTCTCCTGTCATTGAGCTGCGAAGACTTGCCCTGAGGTCGTCCTAGAAAGTTGTTTTGAAAGGCCGTGTTGTGACATCACCCAGAACTTTAGAGGGGGTAAGGGGGATGGTCCTCTCTCTCTCTCCTAACATCGGCGGGGCGGGNTAAAGAGGGAGGGGTTACCACGCCCTCCCCTTACAGGGGGGCAGCCCCGTGAACTCTGATCTCATCCTACGCCTACCTCAAGGTCGCACATACCTCAGGAGACCCCTTTAGGTCACACAACACAGATATCCTTATCTAAATTGCCTTCAAGCACTGCGCTCTCTTTCCATAGTAAAGGCCTTCTGAGGTACAACAAAAATGTTGCTAGGGAAGTATCGCTAGTGACAGACATCCTAACGCGTCTCTCTACTGAACTAAGGGTTCGGGGCTCGATTCCAGACATACCTGGACACATTATAATTTATAATATTAAGAATTTCTCTGTCACAATGATGTATTAACGGCCCTGAGACTGAGTGTTGCGTTTATTCTACTATTAAATTTGTTTGAAATTCGTGTGTTTGGCATAATAAGTAGGTTCAAAATTGTCTCGATAAGTATCCCAAATAAAACTGGTACAGTTTTTGCAAATGTATATTCATGTATTTCGTTTCTGTTGTTCTTTTCATTTTTTTATAATCCAAATAAGCAAAACGAGGTAAAGTAACATATCCATTTTTAATTATTTTGTGCAAATAACGATTATGCTCATGATAAGAAGATATGCTCGATATGCTGTGAAATTCAGTGAGTTCCTTTAATTAATGGTAAATAGGCCTAATAGCCGTAATTTGACATGGTTATTTGGTTGGTATTAAGCTCTTAAAGCCAAATTATCGGTCTGGTATGACTTTGGTAGGAACATGCCCGGATTAAGGCATGTGCCAAATGTTCCATGCACAGTGGCTCCCGAAGCTAAGGGCCCCCACCCACCCTGCAAATAAATCACTTTGACTTGTCATATTTATTGTGTGATAATATTATATTTCAATATTTCATATTTTTTTTAATGATTTTCGTAAAATGTATCCCAAATTAAGCTCGAAATTCCGTAATCGAATTATATATATCTGTTCATTTATTGTATCCCATATGCGCCGCCAGGGTTGCTGGCAGCCTGGTATTACGTTGATTCTGACAATCCCTGCTTATAAATTAATTCAACCCTTGATTTTGGCAAACCGGAAATACTACGTAGCCGCAGACGGTACAGTTGACTTTCTACAGAAAAATAAATATATATATTTTTATTGACAATAATTTCTGAGGTAAAATAATATATACTTGGTACAAGGCCCCCAAAAGTGTTAATCCGAGCCTGGGCAGGAAGAAGAACAGTAAAAGTTAGTTACTAAAGTTACTAAAATAATTTTAATATGTTCATACATCAAGTCATGCTATCTGCAACTGTCACTTTTGATAGATATTATCAATACCTATAAAATAACACAAATAAAATAGCAAAATGGTATCAGTGTTGGCCGCGAAGAAATATGATTGAATTTTCTCTCCTGTTCTTCCAACCAAAATCAGGGCATAGTAAATGAGTGTTCTACTCAATGGTGAGAACAAATGACAGGTAGTTTGAACAAACTCTGCTTACTCTGGCAACACCCCACGCTACGCTATTAACTCTTGTATTAGGAAGAGAACCAGTGGCCCTATCGATATAAATGAATACTGAGTAAAATAGTCGAAAACAAAACTCATGACCAGAATTGCTGGAGCTAAATGTGGTTTGCAATTTTGATCGCAAAAAGTTATGTTTATATTTTCTAAACGGTCCTTCTCACAGTAAAACTCAAAATTCATAGGAAGGCTCTTATCTGACAACCACAAAGGCTAATTTCACGTATTCATACTTCAAGTCATGTGGTCCGCAGTTGTCATTTTTGATAGACATCATCAAAACCTATAAATAACACTGATAATATAGTAAAATATTATAATTATTGTTGATCGCAAACAAATGCGATTGTATTTTCTAAAAGGCTCTTATGAAAAAGAGACTCTACTGGGGCTATTAACTAGTATTCTTGCTAAGCACAAACTATGATTTTTTTTTCTTGAATCACGTACTTTTTGTCTCGCTTTTGATAGCATAATAACCGGTACGTTCACAGAGCAAATGTCTAGAATAATTAACAATCCCATTGTAAGCTGCTGTCAGCACAATGCGACGCCTTGAAGGTGTTTTGAATATCTCCTATAATTTATAGCGCTATATCATAAACGTCCAAGGCTGGTCAGGTAAGTCGAGTCTCATAAAACATTTCACGCCTTTCGATTACCATCATTTGATTCAATTAGCTGCATAAGCGTTCGTTCAAATAAATAAATAAAAGTGTGTCGACATATTCTAGATTATTTTGTACATTTTATTAATTTTCGAAGGACTCATGTGACGCTAACCAGTAAACATTGTTGGAAAGCTTCGTCAACATTTTCATTGATGTACAAACGATAAGTAAAGACGTTAAATGAAGTGTCAAGGTTTTAGCAATTAAATTTCAATTTAAATGCTAAATTTAACCGAGAACATTAGATTTATAACAACAAAATGCATTATTTAACATATTTAAAAAACGGAGTTAAGATAACGCTCGTACAATAAGTTAACTGTACATGATGAGCGAAGATTATAAGATGGAAATTATATTTTAATTAACCGGTGTATCAAGAGTTATATTCATTTTTTTTTAATGACACATAGACACGGGCTTTATTCCCGAGTTCAGGTGTAGTCTTTCAAATTTACGAAGCTTTGAAAATTATTTTAGAAAACCTCCAAATTAATTGAGAACTTCATTTTAAGATGATGTATTTTTTAGATGTTCTAATACTAATTTGTAATTCAAAAGGGTTCTTTTTTACAGAACCTTAGTTCCCGTTCGGTCTATACGCATACATTAGATTTTTTTCATATTTCATTCATTTGAGGTGTTTAACGTGCACTTTCTGAACCGACAGATTATATTATCACACGAGAAATTCTATGAGCGAGAGTGAAAGGGCCTACCAATTTGGCAGGAAAAGGTATTTCCACATACCTACCAGGGTTATTTTAGTGCCATAATTGACATGGGACAGATGGCTTTACTTCCCCTCCGAAGAAAGTTGTGCTAAGGATTTTAACGCTCAACAAAGCCCGTTGGCACTAGCTGGGTTTGAACCCATAAACACTGGGTCCTGAGGAGAGAACTTTACCAAAAGATCACCAAGGTCAACCATATATTAATTACGCTAATGGAATAGGGATGAGGAAGGAATGATTTTATAGTGAATGTACCTGAATTTGCATGGAGGGAGTGTAGGAACCATTTAGGAAAATCCACCCTCTATACACCCAGCCGGGATTTAAATCCCGATCACCCTGTCCTCTATAATCCAGTCCAACTGGAGAGTGACTCTTTAAATCAATCGACTATGGATGCGGGTAATTTAAATTAGATGTACCCCCATTTGCGTGATGGTAGAGGGGGAAACCAATGAGTAAAAAGAACACCCTTGGTTCACCCAACCAAGACTCTAACAATAAACTCTTCCCCACCCACAAACCAGACCAAGTGATATTGACGCCTTAATCCGCGTTTCCACCGATGTGGGTCGTCCGTAATTAAAAGGCCATTCAAGATAACGTTTCTCGGTAAAAGATGTGGGGGTCCCCCGCGATTAAGGGAGGAGAGAGACATTATTATTAATGGTCTGTAACTATAACTCATTTGGTCTATATTTTCTAGATCACGAGTGGGTGCAGGACGGATTTGCATCTCCCCAAGGAGGACAACGTTCGCGAGGAGCCTACGCCTTGTCACACTACTATCTTCTCTCAGGCGAGTGGTGGTGGGCCTGACTTCGACTTATAAGGTCGACGGGGCGCATTGAGGATAGTTTATTTTTAACCTCCTTAACAATAGTTCTTATCCTCAACCCATTCGAATGGTGTTGCCTCCTTATTTAAAAAAAACGCATGTACTAAGTTGTATTTAAATTTATATCGCTATCCGGACTAGTCTCGTTTCTAAAGATAGTGGGCTGGAGCTTAGAAGAATGTTACCTACATTTGTGTGGCAGAAGAGTGGAAACTCATTTAGGAAAACTAGATTTAAGTATATCCGACCGGAATTTGAGCCCCGACCTTCTCAACTATCCAGACTATTTGAGCCCACCAAAGTGGCATGGACACTTTTAAAGGACACAAAAAATAAATAGGTAGTATCCAACATTGGCCAAAGGTCACTTTATTAATTATTGGCATCCTTTGTAGAATATTATAGTTGAGTATCACATAGCTGAGCGTGTGAATACCTGAAAGTAGACCTAGTAGCTTCCAGTACTCCTTTGGTATGTCAGTTCTCAGTCTCAAATTAAGTTTCCTGTCACTTAAGAAAATAAACGGTAAGATACAAAAGTACGTAATCTGTTAGAGTTGAAACAACATTTTTTTTAATCGGCCAGCAGTATACTACACATATTTAAAAATAATATAAACCAACATAAGACCCCAAGTTATATAATATGTAAAATATTCCCCAAACATCAATGTTGAGTGAAATATCTAGTCATTTTTTAATTATTTCAAATTTTGAAAAATCAGTCGTCAGTAAAACACCTTAAAATAATTTTATCACCTAAAAATAAAACAGTGCATCTATTTTAAAATCAATTGAGCCAATTGTTTTTTTAAAGTGAATTTTCAAAAATGAGTAAATACTCATTAGTAAACTACACTTAATTTCAGGACTATAATTAAAATCTCGTGATCTCGGCTTTAACATATAAATATCAAATAAATCAATTAAACCCTTTCGTATGTAGACCCAGATAGGCCTACAGATGGAGAGACATACAGATATTGAGACTTATTCGATTGTAAAACTCCATTTTTTGAGTTCGAGGGCAAATAAAACGTCAAGATCTATCATAATCTCTAGATCGAGATTTTTCACTGTTACAATACTGTAACTATGATAAAGAAATTATAGGCTTATTGACGTCATTAAAAATACACTTCATATAAATTTGTTTAGAGTAGTGCCAGTGGTGGTGCTGTCAAATACACCAGACCCATGAAATATTGGATTTCCGGTGACGATGAGGTCACGGTTCGAATATTGACCGGGTACATTGAGGGATAGAATTTCACACCGTGGTTTATCTAACGTTTCTTCAAGCTAATGTATAGGGATGTGCGAGAACGACTTTTTTGGTTCGAGACGAGATCGGGGACGAGACTTAACCATCGAGGCGAGATCGGGAACGAGACTCAACCACCGATACGAGATAGAAATCGAGACTCAACAATCGAGACGAGATAGGGAACGAGACTCAACAATCGAGGCAAGATCGGGAACGAGACTCAACAATCGAGACGAGATAGAGAACGAGACTTAACCATCGAGAAGAGATCGGAAACGAGACTCAACAATCGAGGCGAGATCGGGACGAGACTCAATCATCGATACAAGATAGGAAACGAGATTCAACAATTGAGACTAGATCGGTAACGAAACTCAATCATCGAGACGAGATCGAGAACGAGACTCAACTATCGATACGAGATCGGGAAAGAGACTTAACCATCGAGACGAGATCGGAAACGAGACTTAACCATCGAGACGAGATCGGAAACGAGACTCAATCATCTAGACGAGATCGGGAACGGGAATTTTAGACTCCTTTACCTCGAGACGAGAACGGGAATTAAAAATGTAAAACTAATTATTTCTAAATTTGCTAATATTACGTACCTTAAAACACCCCTGCCAATATTTAATTTGTTATATGAATACATAGGCCCTAATAGGAGAAATTTAAACGAATATATATAAAGTTGAAAATTTAAGTTGTTTTTAATACTTTTGCTATAACTTAGGCTACTCAAATTATAAACATTTATGTACCACATATTAAATCTAAATTTACATTTAGAATAGGTTGATATGCATATTTATATTTAAATATTAAATAAAACATGAAACGCAAGTTTAAAAGTAAATTAAATATGGAAAAAAGCAATTCCGAAATTTTCAGGATTACAGAATATCTTTCCCGACAATCGGGTCGGGAACGGGAAATCCCACACACCCCTACTAATGTAGCTGCATTTTATTTCAAAATATATTCCTCATCTCTATCCTATTGGCTAACCCATCAATAAACTTGCTATTAAACCCACTTTAAAAATTATTTTCAATAAAATTATGAATATCTTTATTCAAACATATGTTGAAAAATTACACTGGCAAACGGAACTGAACCTGCGTCCAACAGTAATTTTTCAATACGTATTTTAAATAAATGTTGAAATCGCCCCATGATAGTTTCAATGTAATTAATTAACATTTAGTTTTAATTCCTTATTCATTAAACACTTTTTTTTGCTGAAGTATTATCACAAAGAATTAAAACACACATAAATGTAAAAAGTTTTATTCAAATTTCTTTAGTGATTCCTTCGATAAATTATTTTTTTATGACAAACTATTATTATTGCTTTTTATGTTATAAAAAAGTGTGGCTATGTTTTATAACTTTACTACCAGTTTTTGGTCTTACCGATGAGTTACCATAAAATAAACATGTCTTCCAAAATTATCTCTGTATTTTATGAACTTAATTTGCAACCCCCCCCTTAATCTCTATAAGGTGAGAGAGGCAGTAAATTAGGTAAAGATTTACTTGGTTGAACATAACAATTTTA